>JAUZND010077657.1:0-14484 GCA_034780555.1 Coelogynopora nodosa | reverse complement strand
CAGACCTAGCAACCAGACCTAGCAACCAGACCTAGCAACCAGACCTAGCAACCAGACCTAGCAACCAGACCTAGCAACCAGACCTAGCAAACAGACCTATTAACCATACCTAGCAACAATGCCTAGCAACGAGGCCTATCAACCAGACCTACCAACCAGACTTAGCAACCAGACCTAGCAACAAGACCTAGCAACCAGACCAATCCCATTGAAAAATATATGCACATATTCAAACCGCACAAAGATCAAAGAAAACAATCAATCTATAGGAGAATATACACAACGAAGAATGTGCAGCTGAAAACTGGTCGCTAGCTCCTAGCCAAATTCTAACAACACCGAATTGGACATATCACTCGGTCACATCTGTGAGCATTGTAGACTAGAGGAAGAAACACCAACCCATTTCAACCTTAATTGCAACAAATAGACTCTAAAAATAGATTAAAATTGTCGAAGGACCGAACCCTGGTCAGGGTAAGTTAACGGGTACCAACCAATACTGTCAAGCTAATGGGGCTAGCTGTCCGAGTATTACATACCGGACAATATGGACACTATGTTTGTCCGCAGCGGAACAAATCAATAACAATAAGAACTGGCTTCTCCTGTGTTCTACTAGATGTTACATATTTTTGTACTAGCTTCTAACACAAAATTAATTATGGCAGCTAGGTGTCTTTTATCGTCCTACGAATTATATTGACTTTGGGTCCTACTTTCGCGCCCAAATACACACCTTCATGAACTATGTTTTCTATTCTTAAACATCGTGGACGAAGCATTACTGCAGAACATACAAAACCATACTGTAGAAGTAGTATTGCTGGAAATGTTTCGATGTGTATTTCGAGATTACGGATTTATTGATTTTCCAAAGCGTTGTCGGTAATAGCTGACCAATGAATGGGATATTTTGAAGTGTAAAGGCCAATTGTGCCAGACTTATAAATATATTCTGAATGATCCTTAATTTTATTAGGTCTTCGTGTAATAAAATAGAAATAAAACCATATTTGGAAATATATTATTATTACTCAAACTGTACACACACACACATAGCCGTAACATTTTGAATGTGTCATTATTATAACAAAACTTTAATTACAAATCAATCTGCTGTCAACAATCAATACCTCTGTAGCAGCTACAATACCAGTGTTACAATTATTAAACTATACTAATAAAGGTGTCAAATATAAGGTAACTCACGACATTGCAAACGTAATATCTTATCATGAAATTGACGTGAGCTTAATTCATACAGTTAGGACGTGGATGATGTAGCTTTAGATGAAACTTTTACTATGTGCCAATGAACCATGATAATTGGTGTATGGTGTATCCAACAAACTTTACTTTTAGAGATTCTTGTTTTGTTTTTTATTGTTTGCAGAGATTTTCGGAATTACGTGATTGAAATGGTGATCAACACGGACATGTCGCTTCATTTTCAGCAAATTAAAAACATGAAAAATCTGCTATCAATGCCGGAAAAGTGAGATATTTACCCGTTATTACTTTCAGGAATAAACGTATTTTGTAAAATTTGAATGGCTGTGATTCTTTTATATATTCGATTTCTTTAAATAAATATGTTTCAATTGATTAAGGAATTACCTTTCATTACATGTTGCAGGATAAACTGTTACCAAGTATAGCTAGCATATGTTTATTTATGTAATAAACAAAATAAAAATAGTTTTACATTTTTCTTAGCTAAGGATACCTCGGAAGAATTTACAAGTAAACATACTATTAAATTTGATTTTGTTTTTTTGTTTTTTGCAAACAAAATTCCAAATAAATATTTCTTAAATCGTTATGAATTTGCGTCATTAAAAATTAAAAAAATTAAAACTATTTTCATAAATTATTTAGAAAATATATATAATTGTTTCTAAAAATAACCCTGTAATGTTATGAAATATAATTCACCAAGAAATATATGTAGGTACTAATATACAATTTGTACACACGTCATAAATTGTATTTTTTTTACAAACATAACTCTTAATCCCAATTTCTAATTAAAATCAGTTTAAAATTACAAAAACATTTGTAATAAAATAATGAAATTATTTAAACAAAAACATTTATCAATTTTGAAAATATTAATATTTAAAAATAGCCTGAGGAAGAAACCAAACAATTTCCAGGTTTAATATGATACAAAGTATTGTACAGGAGCAATTATTTCGATGAAGCAGTTGTTATTTTTTACACTAGAAGATCTTTACAAACTTCTGAGAGAATTAATTAATTATTTATTTATACTTTCTTTAATGTAATTTTGTGAAATAACAAATTATTTTTTCTATGTATTAGGTATTAGTATTTTTTTCCAAAAAATAATTATTTGAAGAATTATAAAGATAGTGAATCTATTCTATGGGGTTATAAATTACAAGTCGTTTTAAAAATGTTCCCTATAAGGGACGCCCATTATATTGAACATAACTGTTTTGACATTACCTCATTATTTCCAGGTAAATTAACTAGTTAATAATAAAACAAACAAGAAATATTGTTAAATAATTTATATAAAAGAAATCGAAGAAACGCTTTTAAAGAAATATATATAAATATAGTAACGCAAGTACAGATTTTATAAATAAACTTTAGTATAAAACTCATAAGTAGAAATTAGAAAAACATTCCTAGAATATTAGAATATAAATTCACAATAACGACATTTTTCAAATATACTACTAAAGTATATTCGATTACGAGGAGAAAGTACAGTTTCCTCATTCCCTGTTAGGAAAATAAATTGCTAAAATAAAATACGTGCTTTGATTTGCATAATGTTTTGCGTATAATTTGCACAATTTTATTGTGTGATTGACCACATAGGTCTCTCCGGTTATTTAGTTATTTTGTGTCGATATATTTTAATAATACCTGCGCAAATCGCAGGTATATACTATATGCTACATGTATATATAAACATACATACAATATACTACACTGATAGCCCAGCTTAGCCGTGATAAGGTCTGAGAGGTCCACATTTAGAGGTCCATAAAGTCACTATATGCGAAATTGTCGTACCCTTGAGAATACAGACCTCTTCGCACCCTCGTACGACCGAATTGAGTTAACTTCTTCCATACGTTTTTTTTACAAGAACACCTAATAACATTCAAAATGATTATACAATATCTTTTGTGATCACATATCATTATTGACTGTACAATGTGATTATATTTGTTATAAACCGGCAGTCAAATCACGTCATGTCTAATGCGCATTGATTGAATTGGTTTTCCTGTTTCTGAACCTAATAGTATTGACAAGGGAAAGGCCTTATCCATGATTCTGCACTGTGCTGACATTTCACATCCAGCAAAAGATTGGGTGCTTCATGAGAAATGGACCAATCTTCTTGTGGAAGAGTTTTTTAGACAGGTAAATACTATATACTGTTATTTGATATTGATTTTAGTAAGTTATACAAAATCTTACGAAGTTAAATAAACCTACAGGTAATTATTTTTTTCGAAATGAATGTATCATGATAATTTTGTATATAGATATTTCTATGTTGTGACGGTTCAAATCAGCACCAATGAGCACGTATTTTTTCACCAATGCTATAAGAGGCTAAGATTCCCCGAAATTAATATATAACACATGGTGTCAACAAAACCTTACATCAACCAAGTTTTTTTTTTTAATAAATATTTTAGGGGGATCGTGAGCAGATGGGAAATCTTCCAATATCTCCACTCTGTGACAGAAAGAATACGGTCGTCGCCGAATCTCAAATAGGTAAAGTAGAGAGGACGCCTGAATAGAAATCGAATGTTTATCGGTTAGTAGTAAAGAGATAGTGGACACCGTGTCCACTATCTCTTTACTACTTTGGTTGTTAACAACAGCTGCTATCCGATCTCTATTGGTTCGGATCATTTGAACACATTATAAAATAAATATAAACAGGTTTAGCCAATACATAATTTCTCTCTTTTGTGAATCGAATAACAAGAGTATTTATTGCAATACTGAGTACTGTTTGGCTTAATGATAGAATTATATATTTTAGTGGTATATTAAATTAATGTTTTTAAATAAAAATTTAGTTGTATTAAATTATTTAACCAATTGCTATCTTACTAAATTAAAGAAATTGACCATTATGCTTATTCAGACAATTTTTGACATAGTTGATTAACTTCAGAAGAAATGAAACATATTTTTTAAAATATATTTCACTATTTGAAATGTAAATAAAACATTACCTTTAGAATGGCCCCTTATGTACTAACCATAACCATTTTAAAGACAAGAACACGTTATGTACAAATGTTTACTTTCCTGAACACCCTTTTTCCGTATGTCGAGGCACTCATCAATTATTAACACAGGCTTCATATCCTCTCTCCTCAGGATTCATCGATTTCATCGTGGACCCCAGCTTCCAAGTTCTCGGGAACATGTTGGAGCGAATCTTGACCCCTCTGTTCGAGGAGGATAAGGTGAAGAGAGAGGCTCTTCAGCCCGACATTCAGGAGAACGAGACCAAGGAGAACGACACGACCAAGGAGAGCGATACCAAGTCGACATCTTCACGAGGTCTGGGTCTTGTCTTGTCTTGGTTGTATTTGTTTTGTTGTTGTTGTCGATATTCACGGTGAAGTGTGTGTGTAGGGCTTGCTAGTGTATCGAACATGGTACTTGTAAATTTGTAGACATGTGTACAATGCATTAATAGTGATATAATAGGTACATAAATGAAACAAAATAAAATGATTTTTGGATTAAAAATAATGTTAACATATATATTGAAGTATATTTTAAAGTAGGAAATAATTACTGTTTGTTTTTAAAAGTTGTCGCAAAATAACGGTAAACTAATTTTTGTTTTATAGAAAAAACGTGATGTATTTAGTTATTTATTTCTTATATTTATTGTACATTATTTATCTGTTTATTTACTATTTATTTATTTGTATATAAAAGTAAAATATATATTTGTAGCATATATACATATATATCCCAATATCAATATTTAACTAATGTATTCGTTTACTAAAAACATACACATTGTATATATATAAGTTGATAAATCATGTACGACAATTTATTTAAAATTATTTATATTCTTAATATATATATTTAGATACATATATATTCTTATTCATGATATACACAGTAACACAATTAAAATATTTAAACGGAAATTTATTGCGTTGGTAATATATTTTAATTTTATAAAATATTTTATGGCGTAAACATATTCCCCTTTATTGCAACATTTCCACAATTTTCACTTAATAACCATTTTCTCTTAATAACCATATTCACTTAATAACCATTTTCCCTTAATAACCATATTCACTTAATAACCATTTTCCCTTAATAACCATATTCACTTAATAACCATATTCACTTAATATCCATTTTCACTTAATATCCATTTTCGCTTAATAACCATATTCACTTAATAACCATATTCACTTAATAACCATATTCACTTAATATCCATTTTCGCTTAATAACCATCTTCACTTAATAACCAACTTCACTTAATAACCATTTTTTAACTCGTTTTGGTAAAATGTTTCTACTATTTAACAAGCATCATTTTTTGTCAGTGCAAAAATGGATATCCATAAATTAATATATAATTTATCCATTAATTAATGATATATTCATTATAATAAAAAATGGTTAACCTATATAAAATCATCATGATAGATTGGCAACATTTACTATATTTTAATAAATAGTATAATTTATATAGTTTTAAAAAACCGTTTTATACAAAGTTATTTTCTATAAGAATTACTTTAGTTGTCAAAACTCTAATCAACTAATAACGCATATTTATATACGTTCCCCTTTTATTTTGTCATCTTCAGATAAGCTGTATCTATTGAACAAACCTTGGGAATGTCACCTGAAGGCCAACAACATGAAATGGCGGGAACAATCAGGAAAAGGTTCAATAATAATGCGATTTTAAATAATTTTGGCAGCCTATTTTGCCAGATGATGTTGGGGATCAACTTGAGAACCGCAAACGTTAATTATTTGTACTAATAATAATATTGATATTGAAACTCTTTCAAAAAGGAAAGAAACTAACAGAAAAATGATATAGCGTAAGTTAAGTTTTAGAATTCAAAAAGGAATGGCAGTGTTGGGAAAACTATTAACTGATAGAAAATAAAATATAATTTACTGTGTTGAGAATGATTACACTTTTTTAGTAATAAGATTGGTGATATGTGTACTCATTTTAGTTATTCTACATTTTATGTAAAGAGAACTGACATTGACAGTAACCAGAAATATGTAGTTCGACATATGTTTAATCTGTTTTAACAAATTCAAGAGAATAGTTATCAAAACCAGTTCCATAGTACAAATGGCGGCAAAAAATGAATTTAATGAAATGCTGCGTTATCCATAATAGAAGCCAACATAATCTAGACAAAAATGTGGTTGCTCAGAAATGATATCAAAATCCCTTTTATTAGTAAGTTTATCCACTCAGCTGTTAAAGTATCAATTGCAACTAAATATTCTCCATTAATTTTGTAAATTATTACGTTGTTAATAACAAGCAAGAATTCTAAGTATGTAATGTGTTCTCTAATTAAATGCATTAGTTAGCTGTCTATTTAACAACAAAGAGTGTGCTAAGATGGGACGTAAAGACGACAATGTTTCAAGTCTATTTTCGATCACTGTATAACATCATAATTATTTGTCATTACACGCCAAACAAATTATTAAGCAAAAAAAATAGATAGGGACGCGAGTGATCAAGGAAAGGTTCAGCTTATACTATTGCATCAATATTTTCTGATACAAACCACATTTTAAAAATGTGATAAAATAATTTTTAGTTTATTTTCAGTCACATATCACACGTCACCGGGTAATAAAATATATTCTTCGAAAATATATTGAATCAAAAGTGCAATAATAAAGTTAAGTAGAATGATTTCACGATGATTGCTACATTATATTACAGCGTGTCTAAAAACAAATGTTTACCAAGCGCGACGCGACGAAACGCGGCGAAAAAATAATTTTATTTATCACTAAGCGCGACGCGGCGAGATACCATATGATATTATGGCTCTATAGAGATATGACTATTTATATGAACAGACTACGCACTGTATCTGTTTAACCACTTCAGCCCGGTGTCACGTATAAATTGGGGAGATAAGTATGCAGGTAGCTATTGTTTGTTCACGACCAATGCATACACTCTGTGTTACTGAGGTGCCCTCTCTCACTCTTCCCTTTATGTGCAGGAACGTGTGTGTATGAGTGATGTCTCATCAGTTATTATAGTGTTTATATTGAAATATTAATTTCGTCGCGCGGCGTCGCAGAAAAGTTGAATAATTTCAACTTCAATTTCGTTGCGTCGCGTCGCGTCACGTTCAGTGGAAATAGGCTACTTGAAACGAATGTACTCAACTTGTTGCGGCATGTCACGTCGCCTTAAGTTTGTAATTGACTCGTGACAATTTATAGTACGATTAATTGAATTTTTACCTTTGAAAAGAGGTGTTTATAAAAAGTTTCAGCATGAGCCATCAAAGACATGAGCCACCAAAGACATGAGTCACCAAAGACATGAGCCAAAGACATGAGCCATCAAAGACAGCAGATTGAGTGAATTTATTCTGAAAGTTCATATTCAGAATTAAAGTATGATCGAAATGAGAATAAATACGAATGTGGTATATTCTAGAGCATTACAAATACTTTGATTACAAAAATTGACTCAAATTACAACGTTGAACAACCCTGAACATGTCACAATTTGTAAAGTAAAGGGTATATATAGAAGTTGTCGAATCTATAATAGTCATCAATTTCTGGTTCAACTTCCTTTCAGATTGAGTCTTTGAAACAATTTCATGTAATTTGGTAAATTGATTTAATTAATTTATTCTTTTTTAATTTTGTCTTCTCAAAACAAACTTCTGCCAACATTATGCCGCTTGATCACATGATAATGTCATTAAACCATTATCAAATCGCATAAGATATATTTATCACCAAATGGTTTATCACGCAGAGCATGTACCCTTTGTGTATGTTTATTGAGAACTGAAAATGTAATTTGACTGGTAAATAATTTTAATTTTTTTATTTAGGAATTCCCCAATAAAAATTTTTATATTTTAAAAACTCTTACACTAGGACACGAGGCGAACGGTTTCCATATAAAAATAGTAATTACATAAAATATTAATTTAATAAATTTCTAATTATCACCATTTTTTTAGTTTTAGTTTATTTAAATTATTTTGTTACAATTATTATAATTTCAGTATTTTTTATAATTTTGATTAATTTTTAAATAATAATAGTTAGATTAAATATTTCAAGTTTCAGTGAATACATATTTATTAAGATTATTTGATATTATTTGAATATTATTGTATATTTTGAACAGCATTCGTTTTCCTTCTTCATATTAATCAAACAATCATTATTTTCAAATTTATTTTTTAAATAAATTTAACATAAAACAATTATATAGATTGTTTTATTTGTCAGAAAATGATGATACTAATTAGAATAAATATTGAACATATTCATTAAACAATAACCAAAAACATATATTTTATATTTTCATATTATATTGATTTATATACACTTTATTTTCCAGTCAAAAAATCTCCTCCGGAATCAAATTTGGAAAAGAAAGATGATTCCCCCTGAAAATATCGTGTGATATAAAATGAAAAACGTGTTCCTTGAATTGATATTATTATTTTATACAATATAGAACTGCAACTAGAATAATGTACAAATATTTACTAATTTAATCTTCCGTTGAAGAGGAGATACGTTTATTTCTTGAAACAAAATATTTGCTATACATTGTGCAATCGTCTTACTTTATTACATATATTCATTGATATTAATTTTTATTAGAACTTACTTTATGCGTCAATAAAACAAATAAAGAAACAATTCTCGACAAATGTTGTGAGAAATTCAGCCAATTTTGTAACTAAGTTTTGTTCAATTGGAAGATAATGTTAATGATATTTATTGTTCATATCTTGTCCGTTGGTCAATGAAGAAAAATCACATTTCGCAATTTACACAATCCATTCGTTTCCATCATTATGGTTTTCGAATAAATTTAAATCTAAAAAAAGCAAAGCTAATTGTCACAAAGTGAACGATTTTTTTTAATGTCGCAAACATAAATATCATTTTTTTGTATATTTTATTTATACCTAGAGATCCAGTATATTCTTCTCGGCGGTTGTGAGAAAGATGAGTATAGTACACGGCTTTGCGAGGCAAAATAAATTATATGGCAGTTGCGCACAGACTAAACAAGAATTCTTTAAAGCTATTTTTACAATGAAAAGTTTATCAACTTTAAAATCGTAGAAATATGTTACGTATATTTACACTATAGTTAAATAAAGAACTTATTTGATTAATAGAAGATTAATTTTCTACATACTTAGCCGCATCCAACTGCTAAAATACGTATCTTGCCTCGCGCTTGCCTCGCGCAACTGGTGTATGACTCATCGTTTCCCTAACCTCTTACATTATATAACAGGATTTTATTACATCCAGGAGTTAGAGAGAAAGAAATCCATATATATGGTCCCAACCATATTAAACGTACACATTTTAAAATCCCGTGCATAACATAATTTTTCTTCAACTTTATGGGATTTATTTTGTCACCTTGAATATAATTCGATGTCTAGAGGAAATAATACATTTGTAGCAAAATGTGAGAATAAAGGAAGTACTGTAACTATTTTCCAATACAAAAAGTTTTCACTTTTACAATAAATAGGGTACAACTAGAATTCCGTGATATCAGTTCAGAATAACATTTGGCCTACATGTTTCAATAGTATGTGAAATAGAAAATCTTTTTCTTCAGAGTTCAAAATTATGTGACCTTCAGCACATTGCTCAAGGTCAGTGACATAGTTTCTTACCACAGTTATTTGTGTTAAGAATGTGTATTATCTGAAACCAGATTATTCCCCACAAAGACCATTAGACCATTATGCGAAATTCCCTGTCTTGTCTGTAAACATTATTAAACAGCCCAATTTAAACCGTATTCTGATTATGATTATTTTTTAAATAAAAAGGCACTGAAGAGATTGCATATTTTTGTCTTAAGTGTGCTATACATAACAGTATTTTAAAAGGTATTATAAAACCCGACTTTTCACACCGTATTAAACATATTCCATGTAACATGTCATTATGTTGTTAGTATGCAGAAGGTGTACGTACAATAAGTATGTATGATTAAAAACGTGAATTGCCCTGTTGACTTGACGAGCTGCATGCGCTATTTTATACATTCCTAATCATCAATTATTTCAATTGGGTAGAGATATATGATACAATTTTGTAATGCGATATAATATATGGAATTTAACAATTTACTGCAATGTATTTCATTAAAATTGCTTGATTATGATATTGTCTCTCCTTGATCGGCTATTTGCACTTCCGTTTAAACTTGTTGAACGTAGTTTTTAATAATTAATTGTTGTGGTATATACATTTTGAAATATTATGTATAATAAATACAGGAACAATTTTATTCCAATTTTTTTTTTAATAATATTTGTATATTCTTTTCTTCACTATTCTTTTTTTTAAAAGTCACAAATTTCTAACAAATTACTAGAACCCTCATTTCATTTAATTTTAATTGTTATGAAAAACAATGTTAGCCCCGTTTATATATGATTATTGTAACAAACACAACCGCATTGCAAAAACGAGGTCATACATCTAAATAATTAATTTGCCAGGCCAATCATATAAAAAGACAACACTTTCATGTATGACATTAAAAGGGTACAGTGTGTTGCTATTTTAAACAAATTACTAGACATCTCTGTAAGATAATAAATAATCAACAATTCTTTTGTCACTAAAATAAAAGATAGATACAGAAATCGACAGGTAAATCCATCCGCAGCCTGATTTCGGGGTTTTTTCCCCTCATCAGTACAGAGTAGGAATCGAGCATGCAACCCAGCGATCGACCACTAGGCCACATCCTCGCCTGTTTCAACAATCGTGTCTAACTTGTGATATGAGCACTACACCGCAGTTGCGCAATAGCACATAATGCTAACTCTACGGATAAATAAGATTAAATACTAAGAAGCCAACTTCTTAATGGTATTTGTATATGAAGAGTTTCAGCCTGGCTCAGGCTATTAAATAATATTTACTTTGTATATTGTTGACAGTTAAATTGTTAGTTTTGTCTTATTAGTTTCATTATAAAATTTGACACTGCTATAACATAGAAAATCATTTAGGAATACCTGTAACATGTTAAAGTCATTTAGTCGGATTTTAATTTAATAAACATTTTTATGAAACTTATATGATATCAAGTAAAGAGCTGCTTTTCATTGATCACACAGCATAGGCGCTAGGAGCAAGTTGAATCGTGGGGGGCGGAACAATCGAGCGCGCAAATTTATTGAATGAAATAAATAATAAATGTTATAAATATTTATATTGATAATATTATTTATTATACATAAAAGTATAATTAATATAATGAGATTAATAACGTCTGCCTTATTGAATAATAACAGATAATTATCTAATACAAAATATGTATTATAGGTAAAAAAATTACAATAAGTATATGTATGTATAATAAGCACTGCATAAAGTACATGTATAATATGTTGATGTAAATTATGAAATCTGACAAATTCAACACTAAAACTGTCCCGAAAAAGGCAAATCTATGGTCGTTCAATGCAACATACTCCTTAACAATGGCAACTAAATCAAGATTACTGGTCAAGTTTAAGTTTTTTAAATGTACCTTTCCACAGTTGAACTTTTCACCCAGTGTGTGTATTGGTCTATTAGATTCACCCAGTGTGTGTATTGGTCTATTAGATTCACCCAGTGTGTGTATTGGTCTATTAGATTCACACAGTGTGTGTATTGGTCTATTAGATTCACACAGTGTGTGTATTGGTCTATTATATTCACCTATCTGTTTAACTTGACAAATATATCATTTTATTTCGTAGATTATGCCTTTTATAATGCAATTAGTATTTTATATTACACTAATTTAGATGTTGTACAATTCCGGCGTTTACGTTTTGTTTTTCTAATATTGCTTTTGTAAGTATAACTTGTAGTAAAATTCGAGATTTTATTAAAAAATTTCAGCTTTTGAAAGGAAATTTTTTTAATCGATTGGATTATATCTTATTTTTTGTTGTTGTTAAGATTTCTTATAAATTTGGCAGAATTGCGGCATAATGATTATCATTAAATTTAATTAAATAAATTTTTATAGCAATGAACTTTTTTTGTTTGTTAATGTATTAAATAGGCAATTATTCTGGTAGTACAATATATTAAAAATAAAAGTTTAGTCTACTGAACTAATGTTTAAAAATATATGTTTTACAATTAATCTATTATATATATTACAATATTACTTCCATAATATAATTAAGGCCATATATGTATACTCTCAATATATATGTATAATAACCATAGTTATTCGTATCTTGCAAAATTGTCCCCATAGTTGATAACCCGGAAATACCGGGAAAAGCCTTCAATTTTTATTATGATCCCCCCATGAGGTATACTATCATTGCGTCAGATTTCTTATTTTATCTAACTCTATTTAGAAGTATTAAAATTCCAAGAATGCGTAATACTCTGCTTATATGTAAAAATAAATTAAATATGATAATTATTATTGAATTATCTATGAAAATTTAAAACGTAACTTTCGATTTTCTTTCATGTCATCTATGTCACTGCCTATTTTCATTCAAATAAATATCTTTTAAGGGTTTATAAAAATGTATTCTTTCCGGAATATGACATTTCTGTTTATATTATTATTTTTTTTATTGTCACATACTATGTATTATAACTTTTCTTTCTCAATTTTATTTAATTTTTAGAAACACTTATGTAAAGCATTAAATTACAAATTAAATACTTCTTTTAAAGTTTTTAAAAAATTCAGCACCATTATTAAATTTATTTAAAACGATCTCTGACTTTTTTTAAAATTAATTATTTCTAAGTTAAAAAGGTTCACCTCGTTGCTATTTCTAACAAATTACTACATAGCTTTTTAAGATATTAAATAATCGACATTTATTTTTCCAGTAAAACAATATTTATAGTTTTCACAGTTAGTTACGTTCATTAGTTCGCCTTATCCGAAAGATAACATCATATTTTAATGTTATAAAATACCAAATTACTTAGGCCCACTTTAAAAATGTAACATTCATTTAGTAGGATTTAACATTTTACAAAGATAATATTCAACATAGAGCATTTATTGATAACTATTGATATATTGTAAAGAAACTTACAAGTAGGCTACCAGGAATCGACTTTGATATTAAATAAAGAGTTTATTTTCATTTGTGACATCGTTTTTTTGTTTTTACTTTCTGTAGTTTTTACTCAATTTTTAAAATTTGTGTTTCGATTTTGTCTATTGATTTTTTTCAACTTTTTAATTAAAAAATGTCCACTTTTTTCAAGTTGTCTCTTTCTTATATTTCAATCACGTTCAAACCTCTGTAGTTAAATTGACTCGTATTTTATTTAACAATAATTTAGACTGTTTTTCTGATATACTGTATAATAAATAAAAAATTTCCAAAGTGCGAAATTTTGTAAAACAATTGTTTGCTTATATAAAGTAATTTAAAATCGATTGGATTACGTTACGTTATATTTCTTCATTTTTCTTGTAGATTTGTTTTAAATTGGTCAGAATTGCGCGCTAATGAGTATCCGTAAATGTTAATGAGATAATATTTTATAACAGTTCCTATATTTATTTGTATAGTAATGAAGTTCTTACCAATTTTATCTTACCAATTATATATAAAATATTTTATATCTGTTTTCATCAAATGTTTTAAACATATAAACAATAAATGGCAATAGATCGGTTTAAACTTTTTTCAATTTTTTTAATTTGTTCTCAATTAATTGTTGTCCTTAAACATTTGTCTTAAATTGCCATTTTGTTTAATAATATTTATTTTGTTTCTGGAAATAATGTTTAATGATGCTCTTATATAATGCTGTAGTGATGAATATAAAAAGCAATACCTTTAAGTCAGTATCAAGTTGAATAGGTTGGTGGAATTCTGTAATGATCCCAAGATAAATGTCTTTGTAAATTTAACTGAATATGATATTACTGCAGTCGTAAGGTACTGTGAGGTACCTTAAAGGTACAGTTAAAGTACCTTAAAGTACATTCGTAAGGTACATTTAATCATCAACATTTGATGTCAACGCAAATTTAGGGGTCCTTTGACACACTTTCTAAAATAGTTGAAGGAAGCGTTTATAATATTAGAAACAACCTGAATTTCCTGTTTAGTAAAACATGTTATGATATATTATTATATGAGATATATATTGTATGATATAAATTGTACTTTTTGCGTATTATCT
>JAUZND010077656.1:27479-38278 GCA_034780555.1 Coelogynopora nodosa | reverse complement strand
TTATATTTTATTATTTCTGATTTATCTCTTTTCTTTCTATCTGGTGAGCTGATTTTGCCTAATGGTTCCAATCAATTATTTTAAGACGAATTTTCCATGAGTGGCCAGTATGCATATATACTTCATCAGCCAGTGCTCCCCTGCTACAGTAATACACCAACAAAATCAGAACATATGCGTTGTCGTCATACTGAATGATTATTCTTGGATGGTCTCTTGATAACATGATTGCATGCAACACCAGACGAATGTTCGCTTCTTCTTGTATGCTGTACAACCCCTCAAGACTGGTCACACCCACTTTATTCAGAACTTTGACCATTCTCCATCTTCAAATTCACCTGCTAATACTACCGATTTATCTACAGGCAGGAGGTCTTGTCCATTATCGCAGATGTACTGACAGATTAATGAAGCGAGACTGTCCTTGATGGTACTGGATTTTAGAAAGTTTCTGTAGTTCGCGATGTCCCTGTTCCCTTGTATCTGGTATTTGAATCCGTTTGTTCTCTGTTGTAAAGGTCGAAGACCAACGTCACAATATGAATGGAAGAATCTATGTCCCTGTTCTTTTAGAAGACGCACAGTTTGGTTCAGAACCACCTTTTCAAGATCATTGAAAGTTTTGAAATGATTCTCGTTCAGGGCCGGACACATTCTCATGCCATCAAAGAGGTATGCAGCAAACTGCGATGACGTCGGGCAATTCTGACGAGGAAGGACAAGACTTTCATCCGTATTTTCTTCCAGCTTTATGGCAAGATCTGCTTTGTTGGTTTTCCTTATCAAACCATCATCGTGAAATATTGAAGGCGGAACAGCTGCCAGTTCGCAGGAGAGGACCTTACGCATATCCATCTCACTGTTCTTTAACACTGCAAGCAGTCTTCTCTGGAGAGTACATCCGTATCGATCATTATCTTCCTATCCTTATTATTGGAAAGACATTTCTTCATAATAGAGAACGTTTTGATTACTGTCTTTGGGAATGTATCCCAGAAATTCCTATTCTTTTCGTCTCCAAACATTTCTTTCGTGAACTGATTGAACATTTCCCGACCGTTTTGTGGCACTACCTTCAACGAATTTTCGATTTCTTCTGATGCCACTTGACCACTAGTTATACTATAAACTAAGGAAGTTGGCACACTTTCAAGTTCAAATAGATGTTGACATTCTTCCTTGATGTATTCCTTAATGACGTCAAGGAAACTGCATTTTTTTGGATAAAATTCATAGCAAATGGAGAAGAGAGCTACAATGCTTATAGATCGAACAGGCTTGATAAGAAAACAGTAAAGTTGTTTGATTTGATTATAAAAATGCGATAGGTAACAAAAACCTTGGCAGAAAACAAGAAAATTGATCTAAAGAAAGAAACTATTGCATCCATACGAAACATCGACAGGGCAAGATTGCGACAATATAGTATATTCAATTTTCTATATTTTGAACTAACAAGTAGTTACTCCTTTCTAACAAAAACAGGTTTCTACGAAAATCTCTTAAGTCTGAACTAATCCGAGAAATTGATAAAATTCTTAAAACTCCGCCTCCACCATACAATGTTTCATACGATGGTAAACCATGCGATCGAATTTATGGCCTATGTACATAAAGTAGCAGTGAAGAAGCTGAAACTAAACGCATTTGGTGACCTTGTGAAGAAACTGTAGGATACAATAAGCAGGATAACAAGATATAGCACTAAAATTTATATAGTGTTTGATATATATCTTGAACAGAGTATCAAATAATGCTAGCGTGACCGTTGAAGCAAATTTGATGCAATAAACATCATTATCGTTCGACTGGACTAATCGTTGCCCGTTGATATGCATAGATTCTGGTCGACGACAGAAAACAAAGTTGGGTGCAGCAATTCTTCATAAAATGGATGACCGACACATATAAAGACGACAAACCTGTTTATCTTGGAGGATCTCATCCGCAGGACCATGCAGCTTGCAAGACACTATGTCAGGTAAATGATAATAACGACCGTCTGTTAAAGTGTGATCATGAGGAAGCTGATGACCGCATCATGTTCCACATCAATCATGCTGTAACTGTTGACTAGTGTAAAAAACTTGTTGTTGAATATGCCGATACGGTCGTCTTTGTTTGCTTAGTCTACCACTTCAGTCACTGGAATCTTTTCAACTTGAAGGAGCTTTGGGTTCTATGTGGACAAAAAAATTCAACTAGATCAATTCCAATCCATGATCTTGTTGCCACATTGGATGCCAAATTAGTTGAAGTCTTGCCTGCTGTGAATATATTGAGCGGTTGTGATACAACCAGCAAGATAGCTACCAAAAGGTATATTTTTAAAAATGTTCAAGGTACTGGAAGTGAGAAGATCTGCACATTTGGAAAATTTCTGATTAGTGACGAAATGATATGTTCAGTGGAAGGATTTTTGACTAGCTGTCTTTCAAGTGATTCTGCAGTAGACATGTTTGATAAATTACATTATGTCATAGCCTATATAATAACAAATCATTTCAGCTAGACTTTGAGAAGTTGTCATGTACATCGGGAAGTATTCACGTACACATCAAGCGTGCATACCTCCAGTGTTATCGTTGTCTCAACGTACCGTTTCTAGAAAGTATTGTGCTAGATCCAGTCAATTTTGGGTACAACATGGAAAACGATCACCTGTTACCTTTCGTAGTAAATAGTGATGTGACACCAAGTGACTTTCCTGTGCCATGCAATTGCTTGAAATGTGCAAAATGAACTGTCTGTCCATGCTGAGTGACTCGCTTAATATGTTGTCACTTCTGCAAATGTGATGCCAGGGAAGGATGAAAAAATAAAATAAAATTACTCATATGTGGTATATATGATTTTTTGTAAACATCTATAACATTGTAAAAAAACAAATGAATTGATTATATTTAGTTCAGGATGTCGTTTTCAATGATTTTATTAATATAAATGGCGGCCATTTTGAATTCAAGATGGCGATTTACTGACCATGTGACCAACTTTTTTTATATCTGGACCTTCCCTTATCATAATCCAAAGTCAAACTTAGGGTACATATAAGAGCATACTCAACCCACCCAGCTCCTAGAGTTTAAAGGAGGAATTACTTTTTTGATGAATTTGTTCATGATAGGCACATTTTTACCATTTAATTACGCAATAAAATATTTTCTAGGTAAGTATGTAAGGCTGAAATGTAACTTAATTTTTCCATCGATTTCATATTTATTATTGTTCTCTTTTAAACAAATAATATTTTCATTTTATATTTTTAAATTAAGTGAATTTATTAAATTATTGGACCACTTACATTTAGATACATAATTCACCAAATGGATATTGTAGGAAATATCTCTAAATAGCGCTCACATTTTGAACAAAAAACTATGATGAATAGCCATATATATGTGATAAAATATTTATTTTTAAGAGAGTCAATTGAGGCAACAAACTCCTTTTATTTTAGCTTGTTCTAATATTGACAAAATAAATATTTGTCTAATCCAAATATTCTCCGCTAACAAGGGGTCTATACTGTTCTCTATGCTCTTTCTTTCTTAATTTTGTTATTACTTTGAAGAAGGTGGCCTTGATTTGCAGAATTCATTCGTAAACATTGTTGTTTTTTATGTTCGTTCAGCTAACCATAAAATACTATTTTTGTCACCATCGCTATCGACACTATGCTCCGACTTTGCTTCTTCTCATACTATAAGTTTTCTTAGGGACACTTTCGTCAAAGTTTTTGTTCTAATTTCAAGTATTTTTTTATATTTTAGAGCTTTTAAGCCCTTTATTCCTATCTCATGCTTAGTCGACTCAATGCGCTTTTCTTAACTTTCATCTGATCATATTTAAGTAATGTTATTATTTTAACATACTTTGTAAGGGTTTAAAGCATAGTTTATTCTATTTTAGTGCTTTGTTTCATTACTTTAGAAAACAATGTATGTTACTTTTACTACTAATTTTTTTAGTGTATTCTTACAATTAGGTACTTGAGTTTATTATGTAGACGAAAATTGATTTATTTTCAACTGGATAATTAAAATAATTAAGTTGGATAATTCAAATAATGATTAAATATTAAACATTCTAAATAAATTTCAATTTATATAGAATATATATTGACTTGTGTTTCATTATAATTATGGATATTTGTAAACTTTCGTAATTAATACATATGTATGGAAATATACATAAATGTTTTGAATATATTTAATAATTCAGAAGAACATATTATTTATGTTTCAAATATGATATACAAAGAACCCTTGATTGGCATCTGTTGTTACAAGGCAAATATTGAGATTCCGTATTTTATAATAATGACGTTATAAATGTAATGTTTCACAATTCTTACAATTTAAACAGTTCTAAATTATATAATATTTTAAATATATTTGAAAATGGTTAAATGCACGTTTATTGTTCCAGGCGGTCTCGAGATTTTGCGAGATCCGGTAAAGGAGGATTTTCAGCGTCTCTCTACTGAGTACGACGGCCTTCTGGAGACGAACAAGCGACTCATAAGCTATGTGGAACTCCTCGAACAGGAGTACAACGAGAGCAAGGTGTTGGACATCTTTCGCCGGTACAACCGGGTCAAGGGGATGATCAAGCGCACGGCAATGCACCTCAAGGTGTCCGATATATCGGTGCCACCGCCGATGGCCGGCAGCAAGGGGAAGAAGGGTGTCTGTCTGGGCGCCATGGGAGGCCTTCTCCAGGGGACACGAGAGTTTGTCAAGAAGGCGGAACAGGCGCGACGAAGAGACGAGCGTATGGAAAGTATGTTCCCCAACAGGTTCTTTTTGTGCATGGGTCACAGTAGTATTGTAATATCTTTGTCACTTATTAGTATATATAAAATTCTTACAAGAATACTCTTGCTTACTGTTCCTTTTCCCAAGTATAGAATAAGTGACTTATGAAAATGCATCAATTTACCAATGTTAAGGAAGTTGTTGTGAAAAATAAAAGTGTATGATGTAAGGCAATTTGCTAATAGGCACTTAGTTGAATACGATATACAATTATGAAAATAGATATTGACTATTGATTACTGATTAGTGGTTATATTTTTGAGAGGCTACAGTGTTACATCAATATAAATACAATGATAAACTATGTAGAAACTGAATTCGTAGCTCTGCAAGTGAGATTTGGTCGCGCGTAGTAAACTACGCTAGAACGAAGCACGATTAAATCATGTTTGAAACAGGATTGAATCGGGATTGAAGCATGAAAAACACAAGGCGATAATGTAGCGTATCTTTTTGCCTTTATTAGAACTAAGAAGGATGAAACCCACGCGATTTCAAAAATATTTTTCTTCCTGTTTCATAGAAGCTTGGTTAATTCGATTGTTAGTGTGGTCATCTTTATAATTCGTATTAAATAGTTTATAATCCAATCGATATTTTTGTTCATATTATAATATTGACACCTAATTGGTTCACTCAACTTTTCGAATTATGGAAAATTATTATATAATTAAAATTTATAATTATACATATTATAATTATAAAATTATAATTAAAATTAAATTAATAACACTGTAGTGTATTAAATTGTTTGTGCATATTTAAAACAAGATTTAATTATGATGATTTTAAATGTTAGCCTTTACCCCCTCCTGATGAATAGGCATACATTGGTTACCAAAAGCAGATAAATTTAACAAATTATTCAAATAATTTGGTAAGGTATTGTTTTACTTATGAATATCATGTTGAACTTACGTTATTGCCTTATTTATACTTTTTAAACCACATTGAAGTATTTAAATTATTAAAAAATATGCATTAGGCGTGAAGGCAAATAATGTTTTGTTTAAATATAATATAAATTATTTAATCCGGAGACATGTGTTAAAAATCACATTTGGTCAATCGGTTACAAATCTTAGCTGCTTTATACAAACACCCCTGATTATCTATTGGTTCAAAAATGACTTTCAAATATGCTTTTCATAGGACATACTTAAAATGCATTAATAAAGCACTTATTTAAAATGGATTACAAAATCATTTAAAATATAGTATATTTTTAGCTGACATAAAAAAATGCATTTAATACGCAACATTTTCTGAAAAATGTGTTTTCAAAAATAAACATTTTTCGTTACGGTCATTTATAAATCCTTATCCGTCAATATAGGCAATGTTTCTCAATGTAAAAAAGATGAAGCATGAAACAACGCTATTAACTTTGGAGAGATTTCCTTCAAAGCAATGTCCATATACGGTTTTCACTTTGCATAAAGGATACCCAAGGGGGCAACTTACGAAGGCTTAATTATCGAACAAGACAATATTTAGTCTTGTTAGAACAGTTCAATTTGCATGCAAATTTGCATACATAATTCTCAAATTAATAATATTTGAACAATATTTACGGTATTATTGTATGGACAGAATTTGTTATGAAGACAGTATAGTGTCTATAAATGACTATAGTTAATGACTATTTTTAACCATCATTCAATATTAGAATATTAAATCAAATAATTATCCGCACCATTAGACCAGATAATATATGTTTTATTATATGTTAAATACCTTTAATAAAAACTTTAAAACGGGAGACTCACACGAATAAATTAGATAGAATAAAATTATATTTTTTGATAAAACTTCAAAATTCATGATTAAACTCCAGAAAGGTAAAACAAAACGAATGAGTTATCATCAAACCACAAATATTTAGCCTATATTTAAAAGTTTCCAATCAAAACATAGTTTGTAGGTTCTATGTAAAATAGGCCTGGAGTTTAGTTTCACTAATATTGTTTCAGTCTGTTTTATTCTGTCTAAATAATTCTCATGTCTTAGAAATGTTTTTAATAAAGTTTAATACTCTTTATTCCCTAAATTCGCAAAGTTAAATTCCCTAAAATCCCTAAATTCAGAAAGAATGACATATATTATTACTTCAAAATATATTGCGCAGGAGAGATAATAAAGTTTGAGAAGTACGCATTTGCTCATCATCACTGGATTGAGACTGGATCAGCATCATTGAATTGTTATTTCTTTATTTATCTAACATTCTTTTCATTTTGGCTTTTCGTTTGGCATTGGTAGCGGACTTTGTTTAGATCGATTGTCCACTGCAAAGCGAATCAGATCCAACATGTATAATGAGTTGACAATTGTACAGCTACTATACCATCAGAGAGTTGACTCCTCTCATCTCAGGGTATACCATGAGTAGTTAGTATTTTCAGTAAGACGCGCCCTTTAACCAGACAATATTGTCGAAGCTAATTTATTGCAAGTTGTTTAGGTACTCATAGGAATTGTAGTATATACAATATAGGTTTATTTGATTTAATATTGATGGTTGTGGAGGTAGTGATTTTGGCGGCGGTGATGATTGCGTTGGAGACGGTTGAGGGGATGAGGCCTTCTGTCGACTATCTCCTTGCATTGTTTACAGCTTACTTCAAGTAACTCATGAGTACATTATTTATTATAACCGAATGATGTAGATCTTATCTTCCTCATAATTTGGAGTCCGTTCTACATGGCTACAAACTTGTCTTCGCTTTCAACAGTATGGATTGCCATGTATTTATTCAGCGCAATAAGCATTTAATTGAGAGCGACGAAGCAAAGGAAAATTCCACTGCTAGAAACGAGAAACGAAACTATAAGCATCAATATTTGGAGAGCGGGGAGTCTGAAGAAGGGTCATCTAACAACTCTGATATTTATTATGACGATGATATCAAGAAATATATCGATAGTCAAAACAAAATGTACTCCTTATGATCGGATAGCTGTTCCAGTCATTAAAAATTTTTATTGGAAGAAATTGGGCTTGCTTGCGTATACTGAAAGAGATTGAAAAGCTTGTAAAACAAAGGATTTATCATCACTTGTCATTTTTAAACAGGGTTATCAAGGATTTAAATATTAGAGCCAATTTATATAATAATGAAAAATATACCACAAAATCACATAGTACTCCGTTTTTGAAAAAGAAACTAACGCGAAATTGGTACATTTACCCAGATACAGTTAGACCACAAATGTAAAAATGACCAAGGATTGCTGAGTTAAGATGGTTATGTCGACGTACGTGAAACCTAAAGTAGTGAAGTACGAGGACGAAACTAATGAGCAGAGACACTTATATTTTTGTATATGCTACATTCTTACTTCTCTACTCTACTCTGTCTACTGCAATATATTTTGGAATAATAATAAATATAATTCTATCTAATTAATCATGTGTGCTTCAATAAGTTTAGTTAACGGTATATCGTTTAGGATTTTAAGATGTTGGGGATGTTAGATAATTTTTAAAAGCTTTTTAGTATTTAGGATTTTAAGGATTATACAGTATTTAACTTTAGGAATTTAATAATGTTCAGGGAATCATGAATTTTAGGGTATTAAATTAAGTCGAAATAATTTCAAGGACAAGATAAATAGTGCAGGAAACTGAATGAAACCGTGTAAAACAATAGTGAAACTAAAATTTAAAATACATAGAATTGAATGTAACAATATGCCAGTGACCTTTTTTAAATTCTTCTAGTAGGGCAATATGCACATAGCATCCACCTATTGAGCTTTATATTAATACTAGTAGGGCCTAGTATATGTTAAATAAATGGTCAGTCATTCTCTCTATACTTGACTTAATCGATATTCCCCTTTAAATGATCTTGATCAAACATTTAATGACATCAATGCACTGTACTAAAAAAATAATATATGTAGTATATCGCACGTACAAGCACGTCGGAACGGGGTGGGCTGGGTGGCCGAGTGTCGAGTGTAGGTAACTTTATAAAAAAGCATATAATGCCCTTTTTAGAAATGGTCCATCCAGAAATCTAAATGTTCCGACGTGTCTGTGTACTTGAATGATTGATTACTACTAATACTATACTTTCTATCAAATTCAATGATTACTATTATACTCACATACTTAAATTGGTCGTAATCCCTGTTGAAATCAATCTTATCAGTAATTAAATGGCAGAGGTACACTCACTCCATTAAAATAAACCAATAATCGATTTCTATTTATAACATTCTTCTGATCAATCTCTAGTGGTTACTATAAAACTCCACATACTTGACTTAGTAGGAATCCACTTTGAAATTAACCCGATCAGTAATTGTTTGACTGCGTTATAAATATTCAAAAAATGCACTATTGCACGATTGAACTAAATGCACTATTACTACTGATAGCATATACCTCTGATAAATTCGTAAGTATAAAAATATCCAACACATCGAACTTGATTTAATCGAAAATGACCTTAGCCATGTTTATATCGATCGTTTAATTGTAATTAGATAGAAACCGAAAAAATCTATAGGTGATTCTGATTGGTTTAAATTTTATATAGTAAATATTTCGAGAAATTTAATTTGTAAAGGTGCGTGAAATTTTTATATCGAAAAGTTGCTGTGGGAGGTGGAAAGGGAGGTGCGGCATCTTTGTTAATGTCCGAAAGGCATTCCTTTCATATTACTTTTTATAATAATATAACATACTGAATTTAATTCTATAGAAATTAAGAAGCATTATAACTACTTATACCCATAAATTTATCTTAAAACTTATGAAAATAATAGATTGTCAGATATATAGAATTATAGAATTATCATGACTGATTATAACCATTCTGTTATTTCTCTAGAAACAAAAATAAAAATATCAACTCGTTTGCAGAATGGTCTAAAGAACTCTATACTATCTTTTTTCAGTATAAAATCCATTCATCAACAGTTTCAGGTATTTTTAAAAATGAAGTACGATTTTATAGTATTAGGCCTACAATCTTGATCAACTCTTTGTACCGTTCATCATATATAGATTTGATTTAATTAGTTTGGATTAATAGAACGATGGTTTATATAAATTAGATATGTTTATAGATTATTATTTTACTATTTCATATGATATAGCAAACATTACAGTGACCATGTTTAAAAGTTTGGTGTTGTATTCATCCGTAGGAGATTTAATTTCATATTTGGTGAACGATTATTTTATAGGTAGCCTATATGTAATAAATTAAAAATATTATTAAAATTGCAATGAATATTGAATCGTGTTTATACGCTCTGAAAAAGTACTACTGGTAAAAAAAGTCATATAATATTTCGTAGTATACTGTACAAATATGCAAACAATATATAAAATTATCGGGTGTAAATATTTTAAGTGAATAACTCATATTAAATATTGTGGGACAATATCAGCCTTTCTCGCTATCCATAAATAAAGTATCAATAAATTACTATAGATTGATACTCAAGATAGCGACGATAATTATATATATTGTAAGGGCAGATTTTACCAGGATATAACAGATGATACCAGGATATAACAGATGATACCAGGTTATAACAGATTATACCATTATAACTGTTTTTAGAACTATTATTTATTAACATTTCCTTTTTTACTATTTAGGCTATATTTATCTGAAAATGAATTTAAAACATATGTGTTGCAAACTGTATAAAATATAAAAACAATATTTTTTCAAACAATGCATTCATTTTTATTGAAAAAGTATATTTTATTAAAACAACAAGCGGTAATAGCTGCCAGTGAATCTTTTTAAAATATACAGTTTTTTTTGTCAGAATTAAAACGTAAATAGTAAATTTAATAAATTTAAATTATAAATGGAAATTAAATTTATAAACAGAAATTAAATTTATAATTAGAAATTAAATTTATAAATAGAAATTAAATTTATAAATAGAAATTAAATTTATAAATAGAAATTAAATTTATAAATAGAAATTAAATTTATAAAT
>JAUZND010077656.1:0-27379 GCA_034780555.1 Coelogynopora nodosa | reverse complement strand
AAAAATTAAATTTACAAATAGAAATTAAATTTATAAATTCCATAAAATATTATCAATTGTGCAATACAAAAAAGAAAAGTAATTAATTTTTTCAATAGTGGGAATTCACACTTGTTGGATTAGGCAGGTTAAAATGTTGTCTATGATTGTGTTATTTTTTACAGTTACTTTTTTTGTTTATTTATATAGTGCAATGCGACCTAATTCACGTGTTCATTTAGGAAGTGGTCTGATATGGGTTAATGTAAATAATTATTAATTTTTGTATACAATTTATCATATGATATTAAAATTTCCTTTTGCAGTAGTTTATAAGTATACGATTTATCATTTTTTTTGTTATTGTTATTTTTTGAAAAAATTTTAAATTTGAAAATAATAATAATTTAGGATTATATTTATGTAGAGTAAAATTTATTTTTTATTTACGTCTAAATGTTTTAAAATAGTTTTAATTAAAATTAATTAATTTTTTTTAAATATAATAATATTTAATTAAATAACTTTAAAGAATTTAAAACCTTTTATTATTATTTTAGTTTTAATTAATTAAGGTAATTTTGCAGTCATCAAATACAGTGAAATTTGTTGTCTCGACCGTCAAATACCATTTTTACATTCATATCGACAATTTAATACAAAACTGCACTGAGCTACACGTTGCCCTAATATATATATAATATTTATATATATACACATTCGTTTAAATTCGTTATCGACTAACTAGTTTAGCCACTCATAATCGAATTAAAATCGAGTGGTAACATGGTTTTTTGATATTTTTTGGTGTTACAGGAGTATTTCATGTCAAACGAACCCTATAAGGTATAAATAATTATATATAAATAAATATTTATTATTTAAAAAATGTTAATAAATATATTATTATTTAAGAAACTGATTTACAACGAACACGTCCAAAATTAGCAGTTTGTTACTAAAAAATATGTATACCTTTATTTCATGCTAGAATTTTTTTATATTTAAATATATATATGTATGTACAGTAAGAAAAACCTTTTGTTATTATCAACCGAATAATAGGGTTGTATTTGCCTGAGGCTCGCATACTATAAAAGAAGCGCGGTGTAATTATACACTTTAAAAAAAATATTTTAAGGAAATATATGGAAAATTCAAATTGATAGAAAACAAATGTATTACGTATGTTGGTTTTGACACGTTTCATGTAGACTTAATACGATAGAAAATAGTGATATAAATATATCATTTTTAAATTTTAAAATGTATAGCATAACCTATCAATCCAAACAATAAGTTTTAAATTTTAAAACAATTTTAGGTACAACGTCAAAATATATTTAACATATAATTATGAACTATAAGTAATTAATTTATTAAAAATATTTTCATCGTTAATATAGCCTATACTTAATAAAAAACATAATATAGATGTACTTTAAATATTGATCTATTAAAATAATTTAAAGTCAATTATAATTTTATAATTTTTTAAATATTTTTAGCAACGTTATAGAGATTAACGCAATAGTAAACACTCACTTTACTTAGTATATATTTATTTTAAATGTAACTATCAATTCTTACTGCAGCATAAAATATATACAAAAAATCAGCTAAAAACCCTCACCGAAGAATTTGCAATAATCAGTGATTATTTATAGATTTCATTCGATATAAACTATTGCAAATATATGATAACCACATTTTGATACTTTTTCTACACATCTTTTAATAATGGTTTGACATAGATTTTTTGATTGAATGTAACAATGTATATTTCGACTTACCTTTTGTACAGAATTTAATTTTATATGTACATATGTGTAGGCTATAACACTGTTGTTAAAAAGATTTCACACATGCATGTCTCATTTTATTTATCAGGCATGAGCTCTGAGGAAATGACAAAAGAAAATCGACAAATGGAGGAAGGCATCCGAGACTATAAACGACGAAACAATTTCATAACTGACCAAATTCGTAATATGGAAAATCAGTATGATGGATCAAAGCGACTTTTTCCGGCACAAAGGTACCGCCGCATGAAGATTATGGTGAAAAATATTACACAGAATGAACTCATTCGTGACACATTTTCGTAGAAAAGGCATAGAGAATAACTATTGCAAGATTTGTGTTGTCCAATTTTGCAAAAACTCAAATTTAAATAATTGTATAATATTATCAATTTGTAAAAAAAATATGTTCACGAACAATTTCACGAATGACGCAATTTCAGTTAAACTGAGTTAATAGTATATTAATTAGAATATGGTGTGCATTAAGAAAATGTTACAATAGTTGATATACAACAATGTATTTGTATTTTTCACTCCTTTATAATTGTACACAAGAGAGATTATATATATATAATATACATATTTTAGTTATGAAATAAATTAACAAATGCATTGAACACATAAAATGCACACCGACGCAATTACAAAGGATTATTTCACATAATGATAATCCCTTCACTAAGAAATGTCTATATTTATAAAAATAGTCTGAAACAAAAACAATTTGCAGGAGCATTTGATAACATAATATTTTCATAATTGCAGCAACTATATAATTGATATACTTTATATTACTATCAGTATACAATTGATGTATAGATTTTATGTGTTAATGTATCACTGTATTAATTTGTATTAATAATTTACAGTATTTGTGATAAATTCAAACTTGTAAATATCATTTAATTGAGCGTGTTCTATAATATTATAATTTTTGACTTGTGATAAATACAAGTTGCATGCTGTTATTATTTGTTCATGAACTTTTTTAACTCATAAAAAACTATGAATATTACTTATTACTCTCAAGCATTATTTGACGATACAAAAAACTAAATTAAAAAAAATTAGATTAAATTAGATGAAATTAAAATAATAATATTGGATAACAAGGGACTACTGAAAAAATTATAAGTAGAACAATAATTTGACACATTTATTTTTTAATAGTGGAATAATAAAATAATTGCTAATATGATCCGATTTGACAGAATTGATACATAAGTAATATATACTAAATGTGCATTTTGTATTGTGCCTTAAATAAAATGCAAACATTTTTGTATTATAAATTTAAAAATATTGGTGAAAAATAAAGATTTTTTTCAGTTACTAGGTATAACCTTAAAAGATTATCCCTTTCGTTTCTAATTTAAATTATTTCATTTTTGGTTCTAATTACATTCTTATATTACTAATAATACTTTAGGCATTTTACCATAGCAAGTCAATTATGTATATCGTAGTTCAAAAATTCCCAAAAAATTCCAATATTATATTGCTCAACGGTATGTCATAAGTTTCTCTAATAAATAACGTATTCTTAAAGTTATAATGGCCTTTCCAAAAAAAGAGCTATATTCTTCCAAATTGTCATTCTTAATATCAGACTTATGGTAATTTATTTGTAGAATGATAACGTAGTTGACTAAAGTTTAGGGAACACTTGGCTGGTTAAACGGTTGATCGAGACCTGTAGCTGTGCTTCAATACAATGGAGCAAAAGAGTTGTCCTTATATAACTCCTTTCTTAAGATTTTTATGATTTATAAAAAAACTAAATATTTCTATATCAGTAAAATTAATTCTACAAATTCTATTATTTTTATGATTTTCATGATGAACTCGTTGTTCTGCAATTTTAATGGGCAGTTTAAAATAGGTAAATTGTTCAATGAAGTGGACTAATTCTTCCATATATAAATATAAAGCTATCATTCGGATATTGGCTGCTGCTGTTACCAGTCATCGATTAGCTATTTTAGATAGATAATTGCAATTTAGCTATTTATTATATAGATATTTAAAAATATATTTAAAGATTTTTTGCTTTTATTGTTAATGCTTTTAATGTTTTAAATGTAGCCTTTTCTTTTTGCGTATATAATAATATTTACGATAAATTTCCGGTTTTAAATTATATCATAATATTAAATACAGTAAAAAACATTTAAAGCATATATATATATATATATATAAATATATATATATATACTCTCAACTTGGGTGCAAATATTTATAAATACACATATACCCCTATATCACTTTTGTCTTTTATGAATTTTTTTTCTCTATCATATAAAGGACAAACAATAATAAATATATTTATTTATTATAATTGAGTTATCAAGAATTGGCACCTGATACGAGGAAAACTATTTGCACTACTGTTTGTACTACTCTGCTCCACTTCTATAACCAGTAGTCATAAGTATTTAGTAGGCCTATCCTAGGTTATACGTAGGTTATATGTTATCCTAGGTTTACTCGTAAAGAATAAAACGAAGCTGCTCACTCAATGGTTGAAAAATGTGTAATAACTGGATCAGAGTGTCTCAAAAATAACTGATCCCTGTTTATATATAATATTATAATATTACCTTTGAACGACATTTAATTTATTGAGTGGATATCTATGTTAAACTATGCGCAGTGAAGATATTAATTGTTATGATGGAGTCTTCATAGCTGTTGCTGAAATAAAGCCTTTATTTTCTTGATTACAAAAGTTTTAAATAGCGGTTTTGTTACTTTTAGGACATCTTGTATAATAATATTTGCTGCAGCAATTGTTTTTATAACAATAATTATAAAGAATACTATTTTTGATATTGCTGAACGGTGGAAACTTCGTTATTTATTACATATTGTCAGATATGTAATATACAAAATTGAAAAATGAAGGATTTAACTATCGAAAAAAATGATAAAAAATAATAAATATACAAAACAATTTTGAAACACAGCAATTTATTGCATATTGTTCAATAATATTAACAATCAAAACAAAAAATGAATTATATTGTTGCTAACTCTGCATAGTAATAAAATAATTAACTTCTAATTTGAAAAATGATTAATGATTATTTCAAATAATGTTATGATGTATGTAATAAATTAATTGATTAAAAACAATTATAAGAAATAAATTATAAAATTTCTTTATTGTAGATATATTTAAAAATTTTACATTATTATTCCCTTCATAATTATTACAATTGAAAATGTATAAAAATTGGAAATATTTTTGTATAATTTCCTTAATTCTCAATAATGTGTCAGATTTAAAAGTACCGCTTATGATGTATTTATATTATTTTTCCTAAATGAGATACAAACAAACTAGTTTCCTTATAAAACTAATCAAACGTGTGAAAAACAGGTTTACAATTTTGATAAATTAAACCTAAACCAATAGTTTAGTTGGTAAAAGGAAATAAATGAAGATAAATGTTAAATATAAATATATTTATTCAAAATGGTGTTTGAAAATAGCGTTAAAAATTGAGCAACATGAAATTATACACTGAAACAATAGATACTCAAAGTACTGCTAAAAACAAAACAGTGTATTCAATAAATTTATACATGTTCATTTAGATTAAAATATCGTTGTAATTAAATGAAAGTTGTCTTGAAAAACGATTTATAAATCGTTAAATAAAATCGAAACATATTTGTATATACAAGCAACTTGTTTATCGCAAAAATTTATTGGAAAATGTTAAAAAAGATAGAGCATAAAAATAACATATTGTAAAGTAGAAAAATGAGATATTCACAAAAATGACGTGTCAGACAATATAATAAAAGCGCATTTAAATCTAAATTGATATGTTTTGTAAATGTAATAATACTTAACAACATAAATTCATTAATGTATTGTGTGATACTATGTTTGTTTGTCTGAAACTGTATATTTTTGTTTTGTTAATGAAGAGATTAGCATTTAGTAGCAACTACTATACAATAATATACAACATTTGATTTATATTTGTAACAATTCGGACTGTAAACAATTATATAAATCATTATATTTTTATTAAAACAAATGGATAAACTGATACATAGGTTAAAACTTATGATGGTTTTCGTATTAAGACAATATATGTTTAAATTATTTATAAAAATTCATCTTAACAAAAAACTGTAATGCATTATTAAATATACTATATTCTCTACTAGAAAGTCAAATCGGCAAATTCTGCAGCTTTTGTTAAAACAAAATATATTCATGAATATTATATACAGGCAAAATATAACTCTACTGTAATAATACAATAGTTCATAAGAAAATATGACAAGGTCATATCCTATTTGGACACCTTCTGAATAAGCGCATAGTCTAAAAGCTTGACAAAAGTGCCGTCATCATCAACGGAAGTACGACCATAGACTGACAACTCTCCCAACTCATCTCCAACGTAGACTTTCTTAGACCACACTCCACTCTTGCTGGCCGTGAAATCTATCCAAGTTTTCCCGTTGATCACCACTGATATTGCCACGTAGTTGGGCGCTTCTAAACGAAATTCGTACTTCCGATTCAGCTCCAGATGTTGAACGTCAGGCCGACGAATATAGCAGCCATTCCATCGGGTTGTTTGACGTGGATAGGGCAAAACGCGGTCTTGCCCTTTACGTACATCTAACAAAAATCGATAGACGCATTCTAATTGGTCGGAAGTGGCGCTGTCGTCAGCCACATCGGTGTCCTGAAAATTGGATAGAATTATTGAATCAAGATATGCTTTCAACAAATAAATTATATATATACAATGTTAAAATCTGTATAATAAAAATTGCTTGTTACCTATTTTTTATTTGCAAGTAAATAATGGAAGTTAACTATTCACTGTGTTTTGCAACTATAAATTGAAAACAATATTTTAACGACCTAATCCTTATATTTATATCTTCCTGTCGAAGTTTTGATAAAATAAGCATATGTTGTTAAACCGATTGCTACATATATCTAGTCATGTTATAATTTTAAATTATTCCTTCGTATCAGTTTAAATGCTATTGGATGCTCATGGATATTGGATAACTCATAATAATAAATTGAATTCATCATAAATAGCGAATAGTAATTCGCTGTGTTGAAGCCTAGTCATCATGAATGACACATACTTTTGAAGACATTCCAGATAAGGGTTATAGCTGTTTATGGCATTCAGTTTGACTAATTTTATCTCAAAATAAGTCGATTACTATTTTGTATATATTATTTTATTGCGCTTATTAATTGCTCTAGACAGCATGACATGAAACAATCATTGCCAAAACTATAATACTAAGAAGACTAAATATACAAATGAATTGATATATAAGTTAAAACTAATCATTCATTCAACATTGATTCTGATGTATTATTCAAAATAATTAATCATTAAAAGAAAAAAAATTTTAACACTTCAATTTTATGTCAGATATTCAGATAATCTGTTTTCGTTCCTTGAAATTATTTAGATAACTCAGTCAATAACTAAACTAAGTCTTTTAGTAAACGACCTGAAAACCTATCAGCTACTTAAAAACTAAATTAGCGAGCGTGGAGCGGTTTTCCAACTATGCATGCGGATCCTACTCACCTTTGAAGCGAACACCATCAGATAGTAGAAGGCCTCCAGGGGGAACCGGATCGTATAGTAGGCCTGCTTATCCGTGGTCTGCAGGACGGCATAGTTGTCACAGTCGGCCGAGTGTTGACCTGGTCGATCGAACGACTTCATTTGATGGCACACCTTGAGTCCGGGCGCTAGGGTTATGGGGATCCGGAGCTCTTTGCTGTCGTTCCAGATGATGTAGGGGTCCGTGCGTTCATTGAAGGCGACGCCAAATTTCTGGGCGGCCGGAGTGCGACCCAGGAACCCGATGTCCGGGAAGCGGCCATGCACCAGACGATCATAGTTGTGTTCCGAGCAGTGAACCTGTGCGAAGAGGGAGGGAGTTAAACTGTAACTAATGTCGAATGCTTTTAAATAACTTTTAAATGTAGCTGGAAATGTTTGTCACTCACTACAATTCATTAGTAATAAAAATAATTTTTGAATTTAAAATGAAACATTTAGGTAGAATTGTCACATTGTAAGATTTTAAATAACATAATACAAATAAATATATGTATTAAAATGATGTAATGGCCATAAAATTATTGGATACTTTTATAAAATGTATTCATTTGTCTAAAAATATTCAAAGTTGGATTTTATTAAGTGCAATATGATTTAACATGTAGATTGTATATATTTGTTTAATTTATATTTATATATATATTTGTTTTAATTTTATTATTAATATTTTAAATAAGGCGGATATTTACAATTGTTAAATATTAAATCATGTTTACTATTTTAATTTTCCGAACTTAATATTTTATTAGTAGAAGTACATCAAAAACTACTCTCTCGAGCAACAATATCCCTTATCTTAATAACTATCAATTACAAATATTATAGTTAATTAATGTTCCTTAAATGCATGGATCTCAGTTGGTATTGAAATTCCATCAATGTTACTTTACTACCAGCCAATTTTCTGTTTTGGATTATTAATTTTTTCAAATAAACAAAAGCCAATTGGACATAAAAAGTTTCAAGTGTGAAAAATCAATGTGAAAAAATATAATGGGTATATATCTAGTTTACCTGGAATGAGCATGCAAGCTCCCTTGCTTCCTCTTCTTGCCAGTTCTCGGAGATGTATACGTTGAGGTAGTACTTTCCGGGCTGTGAGGGCGCGGCAGTGATCAGAACGGTGTCGTCTATCACCCGAATCAGGGTGAGACCTCGGATCAGACTCATATCAGCCCGATTCTCCAGGGTGCACGAAATCGCTACAAAGTGGGGCATCTGGATCTTGAGACTCACCGAACCTGACTTTGTTATCAGGGTTTCGGCGTACTTCTTCTTCAGCGCCATTTTTGAATTAAAGAAAGGCGACTTGAGAATTGGCAGTCGCATGAACTGCTCCAAGGTGATAGATTTTCGTAGTAGTTGCCAGCGCTTGTCGTCGGGAAAATGTTCGAAAATGTGCTCCTGAGGATCGGTTAAGAAGTAGAATTCATCGCACCTACAGCGCACCTCTGCGTTGGCGAGATGGTACTGGACATTCCCGGCAGAACTCAGTGTCCCGGCCATCGGGTTGGCCTGTCGAGAGTCAGCCACTGTGCTGAGATATCGGGCGCCCCAGTTGCAGTTCACGAAACGCCATGCGCCGCCGACAAATACGGCTGTCCAAATGTTGCGAAACATTCGGTTGTCCTTGAGGTTCATGCCGGGACGATAACCAGCCCCCTTGGAGTAGCCGGGAATATATTCGCAGTGAATTCCGGCATACCTAAAATAATATAGTAGAATTTGTTATTCAACTGGGAAATGTTTAGAATGTCAGCAGTCTTTTTAAATATTTCAATCAGAGATTGCCTTGATTTAAAGAATTCCCTGATTTAAATTTCATTATGCAAACAGTTTTATCTATTTATTTTCTGCCATTATAGTAATATTAAGCGAAAAAAATAACTAATGTGAAATACCTCAGTCATAAGGTCAATAGATCATAAATAACTATAATATTTAATATGAGATAAAATAGTACACATAATCACAATGCATCTAAACAATAAAAAATAATGACATTTCCATTATTGATATTAATATGAAAAGCATTAAAAACATTTTTCGATAACTAGTTAGTTGAGTTTTCTGTAGTTGAATGAACTTATCGCCGGTTAATTCTATTAACAAAAGCCTCTTGAGTATGCGATTATTCAACTTTTTATGAATATCGACCATTGGCTATACAGTGATAGCGTGATGAAGGATTAGTATGTATATCATACAATTAAATTATAACTACAATACACTAAGGTATTACGTTAGTTACTATTGTTTAAATTGATGATGTATATTTAAATGTAATAAGGATTAACTATAGTAAGATGTATAATAATATTAAATGTTAAAACCTGTCAATTGACGTCATAAAATATGTTTACAGTAATTTACAACAAATTGAACTGTTTCAATTGACTTATTTTATTAGAGTATTAGAAAAAAATTATCCGAACATTTTTTGAAAAAACTCTTTGATGCTACAAATAATTATAAAAAAATTTATATGAATTATAAACTGTTATATGTTGTCAGAAACAAACCCAATAGCAAGGTAGCCAAAAATATGAATAAAAACAAGATATTAATAGAAAACATTACGAAATACTAAAATTCACATTTTTCTATAATGAGGTGTACTCGCAGTATAATTTCTATACCTGCACAATTTGTGGAAGATTTCATTGTTGCTGAGTTGTCGATGTTTGATGCCACGCATCATGCCGAGGAGAGATTCGGGGGGAGCCATTGGATCGAAATCCATATGGGAATAGTCCATGACGGTGATCCAACGAAATAGTGCTCTATAAAGTAAAAAAAGTAATACTCCTTTATAACATTCTCGTTAAAAATTCCAATTTTGGAATGTATTTGAAGTTAAAACTTTACTAATATTTGAGATTATGTTTGATAACACTCAGTTAAATCTAAAGATATTAAATATACTCTAAATTATAACTATATGCGGTATATTTATTTATATTAAAACAATTGTTACAACATTTGATTAAACTATATTATTAGTTATATGTTTTGGTATGGTATTTTTTTTAATTAATTTTTAAAATTTTTTAGTTATGGTATTTTATAATTTCATCGACGAAGTATATATTTCTATCTGAGAGTAAAATAATTACAGAACTGTTTCTGTTATGAAATTATCAGATGCAATTGTAATATTTTACCAATAGGGACAAATAATTAACGACGGAATTTTAGTATACCGAGACTATTTCCAAAAATCTAAAATAGATGTTATGAAGCTTGTTATATGTCTTGTTCAAATAAAATAGTATACTAACGAAAATTTGGTTTAATTGAGTGAGATTATTGTAATTGATGTCGAATATTAGTGGAGGTGGCGAGGGGGGCTGAACCCCCCTAATATGTGCATTATTAGCAAATTAAAGCGCAATTTTAACTAAAATGTGATAAATATAACATATTATAATCATAAAATTGTAAAAATATATCAATTAGAGAAGGGTCAGAATACGATTGGTAATGTTCTTAGTCTTAGAGGCGTTCCTATTTTTTTTAATAAAGTCCTTTTATATAATATAATGTATGAATGGAATAAAATTCAAATATTGGATAAATTGTATATTTTTTAATAATTCGGCCCTCCCCTTTCCGAAGAATCCTATCCTTAACTGATTGTACTTAGAAGTAGAAAGTAAATGTGTAAAGGTATGAAAGACTATATATCTAAACTTTTACTAACGAAATACATTATATTAAATTATGAATAGTATCGTTTAGTGTATGAATGTTTTAAAATTAACTTCATATAATATCAAAATTATCAAGATATTTATTTAATTAATCGTTTATCTACAATAGAATGTAATCATGATGTTATATATACTAGTACTTGAATTACCGACTAAAGAGAAAATTTTTATTTAATTTTTTAATGAAACTTTTATTTTAAGAATGAGTTTTTCTACGAATTGATGTTATAGTATGAATCTAGCAAATATAAAATTATTAAATAAAAAAAATACTGCAAAAATACAAATTTTAGCTAAACTTTTTATTTAAATTACAATAATTATACCGAATATTATGAAATCTTTTAAGCGTTTTTTAATCATTTTTAAATAATATATAATAATATAAAATAGTACTTTATACACAGTAAACAATTTTTTACAAAAAAATTATAACTTCATATTGTAATAGAAGATAATAGTATAATGCTGAAACCATCCAAACATGATATTATTATTTAAAAAAATGAATTTCGGTGCACACTAAAAACCAACAAAAATAAAACGATTTTTTCGTCCGTTTATTATTTTAATTAAATCAAATTGGGTATGGTCAAACAACCACAACAAATACAAGAATGAGATGCCCGGGAACTCTCAGTGTCAGAATGGAGAAAGATATACAAGACCTAGCTGATACGTGCAGGAAGCCACAAGCGGTAGCGAAAATGTGGATATGGTTTAAGAAGAAGACCGTTCCCCAAGTTTAAGCAACAACAGCAATAATCCCTACTTACCGGACTCTCTCAACATCCGATTTGCAATCTCTGGTGAGTTCCTCGACGAGATGTGTGAATGTTGTGATATCAAGGTTCGATACCTGCGGGGTAAGTCAGAGAATGATATATGGAGAGATGAAGTTGATATTATTTGCGTTTAAATGGAAATAATTATGGGATTAATTACTATTTTTTTAATAACAGTTCATTGAAAATTCGAAATTCGAGATTTTTCGGATAACTGCAATTGAGCTATTATTGACAATAAGTATTTATTTAATATTCTGTTCATATTGGTAAGAAGATAATAATTTATCTTAAATATGTATTATAATAAAAATAATATTAGACAAACCTAAAAAAACGCATAAAATGAATGTATTATATTATAATATTATACTTAATATCATTTATAACGGTTAACAATATTATTTTTTTTTTTTTTGAGTCAAAAACAGATAATGATACCTACTTTATTTCTGCTATTTATTGATTTATTTTAACTGGATATACATTACTTTTTATCCAAAACTTGATTAAAATATATATTTCGGACCGTATTAAATGATTACCCTTTTCTATTAACAAAAAATATTTTATTTACAAAAATAAGATAATTCTCTATATATATTATTTTGCAATACATTAAGTTGATTAGCAGATTTATATAACCTAACAACATTGATATGATAATAAAATATATTCACAAGAAAATTAACTAACGTTGATTATTTCATACAACTTGAAGTATACTCAAAATTATAGTATCTCTACAATTATTTAAATAAAATGATAAATTATTCATTTAGCTTTTCAATGTAAATAAATATCTTTATCATTAAATAATAAAGAATGAATGATTAAATATTGATTGAAAATATGTAATATGTCTATATAGCTGACACATAGCGACAGATAATTGTGATCAGTCTTAACTGAACATTTCTATATTGACATAGACATACAAAAACACTACGTTGACTATTGAAAATGTAGAACAAATTGCCTTTGTTTACTCTTCATATCGACTTCCGATAAGAATTAATGGTCGCCACTAACAACCGGCCGGGATCACAAATATGGAGCCAAAAGCAGAAAATCAATAATTTTATTTTCTGGTTTCTAAGAAGTACGTACAATTGAGTGCGATCCCGGTTACTTATAATAGATAGTATATGTATATAATATTTAGCTCTATACAATAGCTGTTTTGTTAATTTGTAACAAATTATACTCTTTTAGAGCCTTAGATTATGACTGTAAAGCACGCTTTAGGCTTTAAGTATATTGTAAGTATATATTGTATATCACATATTATATATCACTACAGTTATACTATAGTAGTTATACAATGAACTTACAACAAATACAAGTTATAAAAATGAACTGTGTAATCTTTTTGTCTATATATGCTTAGTAAATAATTTTCAAATAATTATACATGAAATGACTGTCTTGAGTATTTAAAGGATTAATTATCACAGTAAATTAGCTGAAATACTCTGATTCAAGTATATGTTATAAAAATTTGTAATTACATAAAAGAAGAAGTATTATAAAGTAATTTAATTAAGAAATAAAGTAAGTGGGTGGAGACTTTTCTACGCTTCGAGAGATATAATTGATTACATTTAACGATATTAAAATGTTTGTTTCTGATTAACGTTAATATTTAAAGCAAAATTACGTTGTCAGCTGAAAAATAATTGTATTACTTAAATAACCTAATATCTTCAAAATACGGCTTATCTTTACCAGAAATCAAACCGTTTAATTAAATCCATAATCGCCTACCTCAACAGCGGCGTTATCGATTGGGTCCCAGTCCTGCACCAGCGTACTCTTAGGCAGCGCGGGAGGTGACGGCTTTGGCTTGGGTTTCATGGCGGGCGGTGGTCCTTCCTCGTCCCCTGGTCGCTGGTAGATGACACGCAGGGTGCTTCCCGAGCCCAGCCCAAGATCTGCCAAGCCCGCCCGGTAGTGGGGGTGGTCCTGTAGGAGAGAGCCACCGCTGCCGATGCCGCCAAGACCGCCGCCCGCCTCCAGGGAGTTGACGCCAGGCATGAGGCCGTTGTGCAAGTCGGACATCGAGTAGGCCATGTTGAACACAGAGTCGGCGTCTTCTGCCGAGAGGCCAGCTTCACGAACCTGTCGATAGAAAGAAAGAGTTGTGGAGAAGGCGTGAATAGGAAATGAGATACTGTGTAAGATAAGTATGTAAGGTTGGACGAAAAAAGTAAAAACATATAACTTTTAACTTACCTGCAAATAAATTAAATATTTCGGGGTTAACTCATTTTCAATAGAAAATGTATACATTTTGGACTACATTTTCATAAGTTCTAATAAGCAGCTGTTGAAATAATTTTCTTTAAATTTTGTCTTAATTTTATAGTTTTTATAGCAAATAAAAGTTGAGCTCTAATAAAAATGATATTTGAGATATTTTCTAGACTTTATAAAGATTTGTTTGTATTACTCTTGTAGACTCGTATTATATTATATTGTATATTATATTAATTATATTCCATGCATATTAATATTACAAACCATTTATTATTTAATCTACAAAGTATTTTTAAATTATTAGACTATATTTTAAATTAAGATTAATTTAATCGATGACTTATAAATGTTTGCCTGAATGTAATTGTTTAAATATACTATGAAACAAATAAATTTATTATTATGTGCTATTCTTTTTTTAATTTAATGTTTACATGAAAAACAATTATTTAAAAAGTTGTGTGTGTTATATTATTAACTGAACGTTAAGTAATAAGAAAGCATGATGTAAAAAATTTTTAATAATAATGACAAAAGTGCTGTGAATTAAAAAATTATTTGGATGTTCTGCAAAACAGTTTTAAACTTTTAGTCTTCATGATCGATTACCATTATTATTAACCCCTGATTTATAGATGTTAGTTACAGTGCAGCTACGTTTTTCATAATAATCATGTTTTTGAGTATCAATACCACAAATAGCCATACCAAAAAATAGTTTGGTTATATATTGATTATTCTTTTCTAAAATTTGTAACCACTTATAAAATGGCTAAAGTATTGCATATATAGTTTCATGCAACTAAGTAACTTGTACTAAAAATGTATGTATTGTATGTCTGTGTTATGCACACAATTGTGAATTTTCACTTACCTGCTTCAAAGCACAATATAATGAGACCATCACTTATGAATTCCGAAGTGGTATACATCATAGAATATGATAAAATCAACACTGAGTCATTATTATTAATTCACCTATTGTAGGTGTGAGTGACATTATGAGGTAGGCTGTAGCAATTTTGGAATGTACGCTTGTGAGTAATTAAATATAAATATAGTGTAGAACTATTCTATATTTATTATTCACACTCTATTTCTTTTACATTTTTGTGAGAACGGTAATGGAACAATATATAAAATTTACTAACATAAAAATAAACCGTTATTACGCATTGGTTAAACGATAATAATTAAAGTAAAAGAAATATAAAATTGCCTAGTTTAAATAGATGATTTAAGAATAGTTACGCATTGCAATGAAAAACAAAAGCTTTGATAGAATATTGAATTTAAATACTTTGAGTAAAATATTAAGTATGAATAAATAATAGAAAATAAAAAACGAATTAAATTGCCATTTCAATAAAAATTTAGTTAACTTTATTATTAAAAGGCAATTTAATTGCAGGCCTGACAACTTCAATAACTACAATCGCGACATCTGTATAATCTCCAGCCACATATGGCGAGGAAATAAGCCGGGACTTTAAATCAGCGCGCAACGTTGAAAATTATTGTGTGTTATAGCTAAGAAGAATGCATCTAAATGGCTTGGAATTTTCACAAGAAAGGTAGAAAAAAAAGTACACTTTTCAACATATTTTCATAAATATATTCTAAAATCGGTACATTTACATACTCTAGCGGGACAGGCGGGACTGCCTTCGAAAAGCGGGACGAGTGGCAGATCTGCATTTATGTTTAATTTAAATTAATTTAATTTAATTTAATCTAATCAAATTAATTAATTTTTCTTTTATAAATTATACTGATTTTTCTTCACTTCAATTTTGAAAAGCTATTTAGTTGTTTTAGTTGTGTAAAGTAATTTAAGAATGTCACCTTTATGGTTTTAAAATATATTAATATTCTGAATTAAAGATCGCTTTATTCGGTTATGTATGTATATTATATTTGTAATTCGTTATTTTTTAAAAATATTTAATTGTTTCTATAACACGAGAAAAGGTTTATTAGAAACGAATTTTTATAAAAATAATAATATAAATTAACTTTCAGAGAAAATAAGTCAGTAATGCATGAGCCAAAGTGAGGGACAGAATCAAAAAACTATATTTATAAAATATAACAGTAATACCAGAACATTGATATACATTGTGCATCGATAAATAAGTATATTTAAATGTACTGAAATCAAGTTATAGGCAACAATTAAATGTAAATATAAAAATTATCTCGGAACATTAATTAAACTATAACAATAAGACAAAGAAAATAGCTTTCTAGAATGCGAAAGATATTAATTTGAATTTAGAATAGGCTCATAGGTCATGATATTCAATTCATAGGAACGTTCACAGGGCACAATTTTTTCTCAAAAACACATTTTAATTAATAAAAGCACAAACTATAATTAACCAATTTCAAACTCACCTTGGTTTCAATAATACCCCTGAAATCGTCATTAAATCTCGAGAGAAGATCGTCGATCTTGGTTGCATCATCGCGCATCAGCATCTTGAGAATACCGCGGATTTTCTCCTCTCGCCCAGCATCGATATAGCTTTGCAACAGCTGGGCCAGCTCGGCGTTCCCCTTGCCCCGCACGTCGGGAATGGACCGCATACTGGAGGCCAGGCTGGCGCGCAGACGCTGCTCCACGCCACCACGATAAGCACGCTGAAATGGTGAGGCACCCACCGTCGGTTGCAGGGTAGAGGCCCGACTGGACCCGACATCGCCACCGCCCAGGTCATCGTACGACTTGCTCCGCGACTGCTGACCGTATCCCAGCTGATGGTGAGTCGGGGGGCCTCCCTGACGCCCCGCGATGCTGTCGTAGAGGCTCTGGAGCTGGTTGAGAATATGGAAAGGCGGGATTAATTATGAAGGAAGATATGTTAATTTTGAGAATTGAATAAATTTAATTTATATAATATGTTCTCACATGTGATTAAGAAATAAATGACATTTTAAGTTCAAATTAACAAAAATATTATAAGAGGTTAAATGAATATATAAAATAAATATTAAAAGCATTATTGCCTTCATAATATATTTTATAAATAATTTGTGGACATAGTTTCTTTTATCGAATAGAATATAAAATGTATCAATATTGTGAAATAGCGCAAAATAACTCAATGTAAATTAGAACGATTTATGATGAAAGATTGGTTTTCAAAATTAAATTTTATAATTGTCTTAAACTTTCAACGTTTCCATGAATTGATTCGGATTAAATCTTGAAAAATTTTTATTTTAAAAATGCTATAAAAATCTCATAAAATGTTATGATATTTTCTATATGTTTAATGTATTGAAAGCAATTATGTTTTTAATTGTCATTATTCGACTACAGTTTTTATAAGCTAATTTTTTATAGAATGTAATTCCAAAGGAAGGAAAAACGAGTTATAAAAAATATATAATTTTAAAATAAAAATAGAAGAAAAAGCACAAGCTGCTGTAAAATAAATATATTTTTACATAAATTTTCGGAAGAAGACTTCCCTTATCAAACCTACAACTATCTTATATAATTTTATTCACTCACCTCTTGGTCACTGTCAGATCCACTATTGAAAGCATCGCCATCTCCATGACTTGCTCGACGAGAATATTTATTCCCAGATTTCTCTTCTCCGGTGAGCATGTTTTCAACAGACTTCGTACGTGCTGAAGCTCTCAATGCACTACCACCCCGCTGAAACATTCGACCACGTGCAGTTCCTCCTCGCACATAACGGCCTTTCTGATCTCCATTTTCATTAAAAGTGTCCTCATCCGAATCATCGATGCTATTTCCACTACTCTCGTCCTCTTCGTCAAAGTGACTTAAACTTGTCTTTGAACCTGGATGTTTCTTTTGACTTTTAGCGGTTAGTGACAAACTTTTCTTGAAAGCTGAAGATTCGCCTGTTATAGAATCAGATTCTGATGGCTGTTTGCTTCGTTTATCTCGAGTACTTCCATATAAAGGAGACTTGCCCTTCTTTGAGGCGGTTTGGTTATCAACTCCTGGAGAACTAGCATCTGTAATTTCCTCACTACCTATCCTGTCCTTTCGTCTACGGTTTTCCATAATTGCGGCTGCCATATCCTCATAAGTTTTGGGTGCAGATTGTTCATTTCTTTCCAAGGTATCTCCTGAACCTTTCCTAGGCATTGGTACCGGGTTTTTGTTAAATGCATCTTTGGGATCAAAGCTTGATCTGGGTACTTTATCTTCATAGCCGGCATTTCTGTTTAACCCCGTATTTTCATATCCAGGTACCATCTGTTCTGATCCATCAAGTGGAACATAGTCAAGTTTTAGACGAGTTGGCAGGTCTGGAGGGGGTTTTCCAGACTTAAATTTCCCCGAAATTCGATCAATTTTTCGTTCAAATCTTTGCAATTTTTCCCGCATTGCAAGACGCTCCGGTTCTTCACAAAGTGAGGAAGAATCAGATGGATGACGGCCCAATTCAGCAAGATGACGAAGATTTGGTTGTACGTCCATAACTTTTGCTGATTCAGTTTTGTTTTCGGGAACTTGAGATCTTTGAATAATAGGGTCCGGTTTCGGGATTGTGTCTTGCTTTTGTTGATTGGGAATAATAATATTTCCTTTATTGTGTCGTTTTCCTTCTTTAGAAGATTCACTACTTGTAGAATCGCTACTATCAGACGATGACGATGTCCTTCCTTTCTTTTTCTTTTTGTGAGTAGATGCTCCCGTTCCTACTTTCCCTTTAGTTTTACCAGACAAACTATCTGTTTGAACCATTTGATGGTCAACTTCAACATCTGGAAGACTCACTTCACCATCGGATAGATTTTCAAGGCTGTTCATCATAGTCCTATTGAAATCTTTCATTTTATCCAAAGTTTCATCGATATTTGTTATATGAGTTGCAACATGATCAATCGCTTTGTCCATTTCAATAATGTTATCTGTAATTTCATTAGATCTTTGATTTTTACTTGGTTCTCTTTTACTTTTCCAATCTGCGTCCTTTTTACTCTCTTCTTCCCGACGTCTCTGTCTGTCATGTTCTTTTATTTCAACGTCTCGTTGCGCTTCTATTTGATCTTCTTCGCGACTGTGCAAAATATCATCGACCATTTGTTGTAATACAACAGGCTCTTCTGTAATATCCGACGCCATAGCAGACTCAGAAGATTTTTTTGTAGTTGGACGAGTTGAGACTTTGGGAGGATTTGACAAATTATGTTTCGTAACTTCTGTTTTTTTTCTGGGGGCTGGTTTAGTTCCCTCGACAGTCATGTTAGAGTGAGGTGCTGATTTTGGTTGAGACGGGACCGACTGTTGTGCAACCGAGGAATGTTTAGCTGCTGACGAATTAGCTTGCTTAGGAGTATCGGTACTGTCTGACCCCTTTAGTTTTTTTGTATCACTAGATAATGTTACCGACTTACTAGGCATAGCTGGTTTTGACGAATCTTTTTTATCGGGCTTTAATATAGGTTTCGGTTGCGATTGTGGCCGAACTAATGAAACTTCTTCCGACTTAACCATAACTTTTCCAAGTCCCATCGATGCATCACCTTGGTATTTCATCATACTAAAAGGAGTAGCAGTAGAGGAGCTTCCAGTGGTTGGATTCTTCAAAGTAACGACTTTTTCTGCTGTTAGTTTAGTAGATATGGTTGCTGTTGAAGAATTTTTAGACCAACTTAGTGCGGCTGTTGTAGTATGATTAGTGTTTTTTGGAATAGAGGAAGGAGAATTAGTAGTTGATTTTGGCAGTTGATGTGTATCTGGTGTATTTAAATGCTGTTTAACTGGCGTAGCCTGATTATTCAATATAGGTACCGGTTCTTGTTTTAACTGAACTTTTACAGGTGGTGCTTTTACAGGTGCTAGTTTCGGTTTTGCTTCCTCACTTTCAGATTCAGATGAAGACGAATAACTAGAAGATGAATAACTCCACGATTCCGAATCAGAAATTATAACAGGTTTAGTTTTAGATGTAACTGGTGACTGTTTGATAGGTTCAGAGCTTCCATCTTTTATAGCACCAGGTTTAAATCGATGAGTATTTGGATTGTTAGTAAGATGGCCTTTTGTTGCGCTAGTTTCATTTACTGATACCATTTTGGGATTATTTAAAGTGGAGGGTTTATCAAATCCAGGTAATTTTACACGAATTGCTGAGTTAAATTTATTTTTCGATGTTTCTGGAGAATTGTTGGATGTTGTTGGATCAACTGCCTGTGATTCAGTAAAACGATGCGTTAAAGGCTTATGTTCAAAACCGGTAAGTTTTACATATGAAGCATTATGAGATGTACTGTTACTTTTAAAATCAGGTTTAATGGGTGGTTTCGGTTTAGGAGCAAGTGGGGGACGCGTTAATTGTTCCATGCTAGCTCCAGTTGTTTCTTTTTTACAATATTTTGGTTTTATAGATATCTCCAATTGTTGACTAGGTTGCAACGAAGAATTTGATTCCAGATGCTCTGAATCAGACAAATGATCTATATCAGTTTCATAGTACGATATGTAAGATTGTTCTCCCTTAGGAATATGATCCACTATATCTGAAACAGCACTCTGAATAGACGAATCTTTTGCGGATAATAATTCCTCTTTAGGCTCTTCACTATTAGACTCTCTTAACGGCAATTGGTTATGTTGAAGAGGCTTTTCTGAATGTTGTTTAATAGAAAAGTTGTCTTCACTATGCAAAGTTGTTTTCTTTAAAAGTTGATCATTGGACTCACCAACTTCTTTGTTTCTAGTATAAAACCGAGGTAATTCACCTTGTGTAAGATGCGGCGTTTTAGCTTGAATACTAAACCCTTCAAACAATGGCACGTTTACTTGACGTACATTTTTGACTGGAGTTATATTTTGCGTTGGCTCTGTCATTGTAGTGTCTTTATTAGGCGATGTCTTTTGTGTCCACTGTTGTAAAAGCTTATCGTATTGGTTAACGTTGGTTACAGTGGAACTTAGCGTAGGTACTGTCTTATCGGAGTGTGGTGAAAATGCGTCGCCTAGTGTAGGTGGCCCCACAGATTCAGTATAAATTTTCGCTAATGCAATGCTCAGAGATTGTGGAGTTGTAACTACAGTACTTGTGTACTGCGCAGGGGGGTCTACGGATATGTATTTGTCTTTTATCGGCGCAGGCATATTTGACTCAGCTGACATATCTTTCTCGGCAGCGATCAATACTTCTGGAATTACGACGTTTTTAATTGGCGATTGGGGAGGAGTTAATAGTTTATCGGATTCACTCAATTCAGCCGCGCGTTCAAGACTTGCAGATTGTTCAAAAATTACAGGAAGTCCCCTCTGATTTTTAGATCTTGTTGGTGGACTTCCCAGTCGCTTTTTCTTTGGCTTTGGACTTGGCTTGGTAGGAAATGAATGTTGTTGAGGTCTGGGCATGGCTTTAGCAGGAGCTTTGTCTTGATGTTTTTGAGAAAATTTCTGTAGTTGGTCGATGCTAGATATTGAAAGTATTTTCATTTCGTTATCTGGATTGAAATCGATTTTGCCTCTGTCTACAGAATCAAATCTATTCATGTTGTCAACTAATCTTGATTCACATGAAAATTCGTTACCATCATCATCAGAGGATGATGAATTAGACGTCTCTTCTGACTCAGATGTATCAATAGGAGAGACTGGGATTGCTTTGTGTGCATTTCCTCTTTCATCTTCCGAATGGGAATCTTCAGAATTATCAGAATCTGTTTCTGCTGTAAACGTTCCGTTAATTACGCCTGCATTTTGTGCAAATTTCAGTGTCCGATTCACATTTAAGTACCCACCAGGTCGAATTAAAGTTATATCGCCTCCAGATATAATCGGATGCTGTCGTCTTGAAAAATGAGCTGGTCGCCATTGTTTATCTGCAGAGTTTGTCTCTTTTTCTTCTTTAACATCATTTATTTTTGGCCAGTCTTCAAACATTTTCGTAGACGGACTGCCGGTTAATTCTGATTCGGGCAAAGATTTAAGTAATGGTAAATTGGCGGTGTCAGGTATATCGTTTTCTTTTTCTTCTTTAGCATTAATAATTTTTGGTGGTGGAGGCGGTGGTTTTGAGGGCCGTTTGAGTGAAGGCCGAAGATTATCTGTCTTACTAGGTTTAGGGGGAAGTGGTGGAGGTACGGGTTGCACAATACTGATGACAGGAGAGGCCGGAGGTGTATCACTGGTTAAAAATCTCTGACGGGCTGCTTCAATTCGATCTTTACGACTGTTTTTATTTGTTATGTTAACAACTACTGGCAAGGGAGCCGTTTCTTTCGCATTAATTGGCTCTGCTGAGCTGGGGAAAAATGCGGGAATAGGCATATTGAATTTATTACTGTCGGAAAATTCTGCAGGCGGTGGAATCATGTCAATAGCATGAGCAGAGTCTAAAAAAGAGGAATCGGTTTCAAAATTGGTTTCATCACTGTCGCTAGCCTTATCGCTTTTATTATTGACTTTATCAATGTCTTTAGAATCTATATTTAATTTTAAATCAGTATTAGTATCATGTGGTGTATTCAGTCTGCTTTTAAAGGGGTTTTCTTGATCCTCATTTATTTTTACCTGTGCCAATGGTGTCTGACAGTCTGAATCAGAATCTTCATTATTTTCAAGATGAATTACTTCGATTTTTTCAGAAGAACCAACATTTTGTGCAGAAACTTTGTGAAAACTCTTAGGTGACACAACAATATTTTCGCGAGTTTGTGAATATTCTGGTTCAGAAAATGCGTGCATATCATCCATGTAGTCATCATCTGTTTGGTCGCTAAACAGACTCATGTTGTCAAATTCGAAAGCGCTGCAGACTGAAGAAGGCGTTCGATATCCCTGAAAAAGAATTGAAAATATGATAAGCTACAGATCGCTACACAGATCGAGTGAAATACCGGTTATAAATTCAATAAAGAAAATTTATATGACAAACAAATAAAACAATAAATTAATAAAAATAGAACATATTATTGTTATAATTAAGAACGGCATAATATATTAAGTAATACTTTTTATTTGAAGATATAATTAGGAATTTAAAATACGAGTTAACAAATGTTTTAAACAAATAATATTAAAATTTAATATTTGCCATAAAGTAAATTAGTAAAACAAAAATTTAGTTTGTTTAAGTTTTTGTGTGAAATAAAGTTATGGTTCTTTAACACCAATAATAAATTTCAATTATAGCTACACTATACTTCACGAAACAAGCATATTCCACAAGTTTATATATTACAAAATCATACCTACAAGTAGTGGGGGTGTGAAACTGCTTCCTAAAGTCCACGGCACATAGAATTTCACGTAGCCCGTGAAGGGTTATATTATATGTTTTAAATTGGTGCAGAATGTATCTCCACCTAAAATTAGCCTGAATATTTCACAAATATATTAGTTGAATTTATCTATTTTCGTGGCAGTGTATATAGGGATACCAGCTTTCTTATCAACCGGTAGAGTGAAAGACTATAAACGAAAAACCATTTTTTTGCTTGTCATTGAATGAAATAAGTCAGAAAAACAATGCGATAGTGTCACTATCTTGTGTGTTCACATTGTTACGGTAGATCTGATTATGCAATGTGATACTCAGACAAGATTACATAAAAATTAAGAAAACCTGTGTGATGAAGAATTTTAATGTTGGTTGGATGTTGGACAAAATGAAATCCAGCAACAGAATTGATAGATGAATTTCGATTCCAATTTCACATAAATATTAGTTTATCTTTAACTACCTATATGAAATTAAAAAATATTATCTAAAATATACTGAGAATGACAAAAGTTTTCAGACAATGAACAATAAATGTATTAGAACCAGCACTAATAATAATAATAATTGCTAATAATAATGCATGTTAATAATAAACTATTTTAATATGCAGTAGTATTTTACACGCAATAATCAAATAAATAGATATCGATAATTAAATCGAAAATCAAGACTTTACGTTTACTGCGTTTCAATGAATTTTTTTTCTTAATATTGTACGTATGTTAATCAGTTAAAATGTTGTCAATAGGTAGTACAATATAATTTAAAATGTCTTTGTAACTTATTTGCTTACCAGAAAAGTTATAAAATCAACTAAGTTATACATGAACTATAAAATAATATACACATGTATATAAAAATTCCAATACAAAATATAAAAATTTATAAATTCTAAAAAACAATTAAAAAACTTAAAGGTTTTGAAAATATAAGGTAACATTTAACAACAAACGTGTGCCTATTAATATAGTTACACAATACACTACATTGTGTATAACACTTATTAAAATTAAATAAAGTTTTACATAAACTATTCTATAATAGAAAAATGTAAAAAATAACGTTTCATTTTTGTGAGAAAATAACAATGATTTTTAGACTCATGAAAGAACAGAAAATGTTTCTAGATGACAAAAATTCACACAAAAATTAGTAATTACATAAAGTTTCTAGCCAACAATGTCTTTATTAATAAAATAGCAGGCTTGCCGCCACTTATATGATAAAACTTTTATAATCATTATTATTTTTTCAAGTTTTCAATTATATTTACAAACACTTTTCAAGTTTTCTACATAATTTACTAACGTTTCCCGTGCATTTATCTCTTACAACAGCTAACATAAAAATGCACAAAATTGGTTTTGAATATTTTTTATACAGTTTAGTTCAATACATATTTCAGATAAAATTATTAATAGCATACAAAATCCAATAATAGTTTTACTAATGAATTAAAAAATGTCTATGTTTGGTCATTACTATTTTGTATTAAGACAGTTGATGGTAAATTTGTTAAGCTCCAAAATTAATTATCCGAAAAACCTATAAGCCTTAATAATTCATTAGTAAAACTATTATTGGATTTTGTAAGCCATTCATAATTTTATTTGGAATATGTATTGAACTAAACTGTATAAAAATATTGAAAACCTATTTTGTGCATTTTATGTGAGCTGTTGTAAGAGATGAAAGTACGGGAAACATTAGTAAATGATGTAGACAATTTAAAATGTGTTTGTAAATATCCTTGAAAGCATAAAAATGAATATAAAAGTTCTATCATATAAGTGGTGGCAAGCCTTCAATTTGATTAATAAAGATATTGTGGTTTAAAAATTTCTCATTTGTGTGATTGCTCATTTTTGTGTGATTTTTTGGAGACAATATCTAAACATATAATTGTTACAAACATTAATTGTATTAGATCATGTTAAATAATTTATCGGTGATTATATTATTTTTAAGCATTTATATCTGAGTTGTATAAAATTAAAAAAAAATCTATATAAGAGTCGATAATATGTATTTTAAATTATAATCAGACAAATAAAACCAGTGCTATATTTTTGGCCTCTTCTTAGATTACATATTAATTTAATAAATGTATAGGTATATTTTGATGCTGGAATGGTCCTTTATTTTTAATGCAAAGTAGTTCTAACAGAAAACGTCCAATATGTACAGGAATATTGACTTTGTATATTTAAATATCTAAATTTAATAATCTAGGTAATAAAATGGGTAATTAGTAACAAAAATAGTAACTAAGTTGAAAAAAATTAACTTTTTTGTTGTTTGTTGTATAGAAGTGAGCGTATAAAACTGCGGAAAAAACGTAGTAAAATATTTTATAATTCTAAATTAATTTAATACTTAAACGAATTAAATTTATTCATATTGTGAGCTCTAAAAAAACATTTTTGTTGTTTATTACGATAATATATTAAACAAAATACTAATCAAGTTGATTAAGTTAATTAAGAATGCTAAAAACAAAATCGAATAATATTTCAAATATGAAAATATACTATTGTATTTATAATAATATATTCTATTTAATAAGTGGTAAATTTGTTTAAATTTAGATACAAAATATGTTGTTTAATAAACTGTAAGAACAGTAAATGTGACTTTTCAAAAATACTAAGTCAACAAATATTTAGTGGTACAATTTAACATATAATTAAAGAAGGTATTTTTTATTAATGAATAAGAAGTTATTAGTATAATACTTTATTACTAATTTCAAAACTTATATTAATTTAAAAAGTTGGTCCATTTTGTTTTTTTGGAATATCATTGAAAATGAGAATAAAAAATGCTTTTGATAAATTGATATTAATTATATACAAGGGTTATAATAATTATATATAATATTACATGTAATTATTAGTAGTAATTTGTATTCTTTTAATATTTTGAACTAATGAGGGTAGTATCTTCAAGATATCCAGTGATTTGGGGACGCATCGTCATAATGTTCGTGATGATTTCAATCGATTTCACAATAATGTTAATAATATTTATATTCTCATATTAGCATTAAATAATAAATGAAATTACAGATTAGAGACAAAATATGGTATATATATCACAAAATATTGTAGATAATACAGAAAATCTTGAAAACTTATTTCCAAAAACATATTATTAATAGATTAAATTAACGTATATCAATCATTTCAAAATGTTATTTAATATATAATATTTAGTTATTTAGTTCATATACTAATATAACGATTGTATTGCTTTGTTATATATATATATACATATTCGCAGACTATTATATCAAAGGCATATAAATAATTATTCATATAGTCTATTCTATATTTATAATATATTTTTATAAAATGTCCAATAGCAATCCTCTTTTATTATTTAACCAAATACTCGATAATATTCCAGTCAAATTAGGCCAAAAAAGTAGACACAGAAATAATAGGGTAAAGCTAAAAATTTGCATTAATATCAGTACATGCTTTTTAACAAAATATCAAATTCGCTTTGGGCAATTTTTTTAGCTATTTAAAAATCTATATTTAAAAAAAAATTGAAAATTAATGATAATAACCTAGCCAGTGATATATCAAATTAATTAGTCTGAAAAGACGATTTCATTATCAGTAAAATGGGGGCAAAATAAAGGTTACCTGACCTACAATTAAAGGTTTTGAAGTCTTTAAATGAGGTGAATATTTTGAATGAGCGAAACATTTCTAAAAAATTAGGTTTAGCATTTATTAAAATCTTTCGAATGTCACAATGTCCTTTAATATCAACATTTAATCATATTAGGTATACATATATCATTAGATGTAATCTAACTTGTTCCCAATGTAACTGTCGCATCCATGTATAGGTTGTCCGGAAAAAAATTTCGTTGTTTTATTTCCAAATATCTATTAGTTTTCAAAATTTCGTTTTATTAATCCAAGAATTATATTTGAATAATTATATGAA
>JAUZND010077645.1:0-16385 GCA_034780555.1 Coelogynopora nodosa | reverse complement strand
GGCTCAGAATGAGCCATTTCTATGTGGCTCACGATGAGACACCTTAATGGCTCATATTGAGCCATCGAGATGGCTCAGGTGGCTCTTAATGAGCCATTTGAGCCATTAGTGGCTTATAGTGAGCCATCTTAATTTGTAGTGATCATATGATGATAATATTAATAAATAATTGATTTATATATAAATTTTTCTATATTCTTAAAAGTAAAGGGTTAATTTAATTATTAACATAACACTGTCACTTATAAAAAATTTGCTTTATGCCATTCTTCTGTATTAATTTTTTCTCTTCTATATACATTTTCTTTTAAGTTATAGTTATGTATGTTTTCTTCTATGGACATTTTCTCCTATGAACATTTTATCTTAAATGGATGTTTTCTCTTAAGATAAAACTTATAAATATAATATATAATTGTATTTGTAAAATGTATAATATTTGCTAAATATAACTTTTAAAAAGCACTGCCTAAAATTTAATACCATAAATTCAATTATAAAAATAATAATGTTAATATAGGTTAACTTTTCTCATTTTGCTTTTTATTTTGGAAGGGGGGCATTATGTATAAAGTGCAAATCAATATTCATTAATATATAATATTAATTAAATTAATACATAATTATATATTAATTATATTTTACTTCATTTCTAATTAATTATATATAATAGTTAATTTAAATAAACATATAAAAATTGTATTTGGTTATACAGAATATTTAAATAAACATATACAAATTGTATTTTAATTACAGTTTATGCTGAATATTGCTAAATAGCTATAGCTATAAATAACCCCTGTGTAGAAATTATGCCTGCCACCCAAAGTAAATATACTCATTAAAAAAACACAGAGAGCAAACATTCTCCTGGCTATGCTGCCCTGTAGCTACCTATTACTATATAGTATAAAAACTAAATTTTAAATTAAAATACATTAAATACTATTGGTAATGTAGTTTTTAATTATATATATATTTAACACTAATATCTTTTATTTGTGTACTTATCAACCCTTGTGCCAGTCTTTTTCAATCATTCAACCCATGGATATGGACTTTTTCAATGAATTCCTTCTAATCTTGCAATCACTAAGCAGTATCCGTTTAATACATGTATATTATAAAAATTTGTGGACTTTTTATATATATATAAATAAATGTGAAAAAATAAAAATTAGATTTTTTGCCTCTTAAACAATACATTAATCAAAATTGATATATTTTAATAAGCTTACTTATAATTATTAATTAAGATGCTTTTGATAAAGGTGTTATTTTGAAAATAGTGTTATTTTGTTGTATTTTTCACCATCATTCAAATTTAAAAATATATTTTGCTTGTAGCTATGGTTTTTTAATATAATTTAGCATTGCCAGTATTAATATCAAAATTATTAGTTAACATTAATAATTATTCATATGAGGTTTTGATCTATATAACATATTATATAATAATGTAGCACATTTTTAATCTTATATTTATTAGTATGTTGTTAATATAAACATATGACAATAGTTTATTACATTTGGATACATGTACATATTAAGTTCAGTGTGCAGTATATCATTCAATGTCTTATAAAAAAATATACATATTGTAAAATTTTTGATCAGTTATGTAATCAAGCAGGAGATTATTCAATTTTTTTAGGCTGAAAGACCAAATTATTATAATTCTTCTAAATATGCAATATAAACTAAACAACCCCCCCCCCCCCATGTCCCTTAATATTATACTAAATTTTAAGATGTATTGTGTAAATCTGACATTTTAATCAATTTCAATCTATGTTTCTATACCCCACTGTCCATTTTTTTAGACATAATACCTCATAAATTGATATGTAGCCTAGCTTGCTTATTTAAGTTTTGAAAAATTGAATGCATATAAACTATTTTTGTATAACAATTATTCTAGTCATGATACATTTATGATATTATATTAGAATTATTATATTTATTTATATTTTAATTAAAATATTACATTTTCCAGTTATTTTGACTAGAACATTTCTCAAATTGTCCTTTTATATGTTATTTTGCTAATTTTGTAATTGAATTTATTGCAGTTTTAATTGTAAAGTAAATTTAGTGATGGCTAAATTATAAATTTTCAGTATGTAAGGCTGAAATTTAACTGAAAATTTATAATATTTAGGTTGTCTTCGTGTACATGAAATTCACATATTTATGTGAATATTCACTAATTTTGATAGTAAGTTCTTTATTATTATTTTTTCTCTATAAATACTAGCGGCAAAAAAACACTATAAAATTCTCACTCTGCAAGTTTTTTTTAAAAGTTTTGGTAGCTAAGCACATTCATTAGGAATGCTGGGAGAGTGCAACCTTGACTTGCTGAGCTGTCATTAGGTAGAATGTTTACTTCATGTTGATGTATATATTATGTATATTTTAAAAAATTATATACAATATTAAATGTGATTTTCAATATACTTTAGTATTTATTGTTTATACACTCCTTATATTGTTAATTTATTTACCAAAATATGTATGTGAATTTTGACTTGTGTATGTGATTTTTTTTGGTAAAGTGTGTGGACACTCTGAATATATCAGAAGCAACAATAAACTAATTTCTGGTTATGTATTTTAGGCAGGTTTTAAAAATATTTTTGCAATATATTTCAAATTAGTTTAATGCCTGTGGTATCCTTTTCATATAGCTGGTTGAAATTTGCCTACTAATTGTATTGAGATTCACTATTTTTATTCTTTTTTCATGGACATTGTACTATATGATGTTCAGCAGTTACTTTCAGAGTCACTTAGTACTGATAATATTGACCAAATGTCAATACACTTATGTTCAGGTATCTCAATGAGGAAGTATTATAGTAAAGTCAGCACATGGGCTCAATAATATAGGGATATGTAATTTGCAGATTGAACTTCCCTAGACGTTTTTTTGTGTGGTTTTTATGACTAGTTCAAGCAATTAGCAGCCAGTAAATATAATTATATGAAATTGCAGTAGACAATGTAAAATGTGCTAGAAAAAGTTCCTTTTCAGTTATGTCATTGATGCAGTGTGTTAGGCACCATATATACATATATTTGTTTTATTATTGAGGATTATAGAGTATTGATATACATATTCTTGGCACTGATTATTGAGTAATAAACTTTATTGGCATACATTTTGTTTATGTTATATTACAGTTCATACCATAAATCACATCTCCAACCTTCATTATTACTTTCAAGCATCTTTGCAATTCTTACTAAATTCCAGTTATTTAATGTATATAATATTTAATTTTTGAGAAAACAAATATGTTTTTTTATCCCTTGACATATCTAATACATATTTTTACCCTTGAAAATGTTAAATTACAACAATATTATTCACAGTTGTAAATACAGTATATTTACTACATTTACAAATGTAGTAAATTTTTACATTTCGGGTAAAATTGTAATATGTTTTTTTATAAATATTGTAGTAAAATTGTATGAATAATTATACATACTGTATAATATGTTATAATACTAAAATTAACTATAACAATTAAACAAAATACTAAACATGTTTCAGTGTCATAGATATTTGCAAGCAATAATTATTTTGATTTATGACCAATCAAATTCAATGAGAAATATGTTTAAAAATAAACCATCTAACATTTAGCAGCCATAGACTATCTTTAAAATGGAATTTGTACTTATCAACTACTCTACTAATATTACTAGTCTACATGCACCCTTATGTACAGTTTAATTATTCATCTTCCAATAAAATATTTTCTTTTTTGAAGGCCATCTTTGCAGTGGTATAAGTTGCATTTATCTTGGTGTGAAGTGCAAAGACTAGAAATACAAGTTGTGTGGTGAATATTTTGTCAGTCAATGCATCAGTATTATTCTATACAACTATTAAAAGTGGTATAACCTTTGATAATAGCTTTTTGCATAAATCTATGTGAGATGTAATCATACAAACTGTGTCTTTAGTATAATATAAATGCTCATACATTAGGATATTAAATGTACAGTTCAAGAGAATAGTTACATTAAATTTGATTACATTTTTCATTGAACAATTTGTTGCTAAATACAAAATTATATCTATGTCACTAAACTTTTAAGATTGTGTAGTATACAATAGTCATAGTCACTATAGTATTACTGTAAAGGTTATTTTGACATTTTCAGGCATCCTATTCTTCTGGAAATTTCAGATGAATTTTGGTCATTTTTGAGATCGACCATTTGGCGCTATTTTCTAATAAGGCTATTGGGGGTGGGGTGTACTTGGATAATTTGTTGGTCGGAGATGGGTTCTCTACTCAAAATCATGTTTTATTTGAGTTAAAATTTACTCTAACCCAAAAAATATTTGCACAACTTGCAAAGATGTTTTATCTGTTATCACCATTTCAGAGTTCTTCTTAATCATTGGTGATTAGGAAAAAGCCTGAAATGCAAAATGATCTCCATATTATTATATTAATTCATTAAGAAACTGGTTTTTATAATTTAGATGGTTTTCCAAAAATTGCTTCCAAAGCTTGGATTTATAGCTTCGGCTGCTTGCCTCGCCATGGGGGGCCATAGTTTGGACTCCCAGAATTTTCCGGAAATTTGAGAGTATACCCACTAGGATTCCTTCATTTTAAGAGATACATTAAAATGTCTCCATCTATTCCTTATTACAATTACAAAAAACTAATAAATATATCATAAATAAAAATTATCCTAGAAATAAAAATCATTAAAAAGTACTTCTTATAAATGTATAACTGAACCCTTACCAGGGTTCTCATACGACCTGTCTTGAAAAAGCATGATTTTCAGCAAACAGTGATTAATTGTCTTGAATAGTCTTGATTTTCAGCTGACAGTGAGTACATAATTTTTTCTGTAAATTTGTATGTTGGACATTTGACAGGGTGACCGCGCTCCTTAAAACTCCTTGAATCTCCTTGAAAACTCCTTATTGGAGTTGTACCTCCTTGCACCTCCTTAAAACTCCTTAAAAAATAACAACCTCCTTAAATTTAAAAATTCAGCTGCCTAAAAAAATATTATCATGCATATTTATTTTCCTCCTTATTGAAAAAAAAATGATGTCGTTTTTGCTAAAAAAATATCCGATACTGAATTTGCAGTTTCATAAAAGTTTGTGTAAGTTGTCTATCTCAATATGTTCAGTTATATATCATAATTATAATGAAACATGCTATGCAAGACCATTTTGGTCACAGGGAGATAGGCGACTCTGGCATGCTGAGCTGTCATTAGGTAGGTGCTAAGATTCAAACAAACCATCATTCAATGCAGCTTGTGATTTTCGAGATAAAACAACAAAAAGTGAAGCAATGTGGGCATTGAATTTAGTCATGAAGCATTTAAGCTATCATTCTTGTGAAGGGATAGGAAACGTTTTCAAACTAATGTTTCCAGATAGTCAAATTGCCAATCAGTTGACACTGGGAAGAGATAAAGTTCGTTATACAATAACACATGGTCTTGCTCCATTTTTTCATCAGGCGTTGTGTTCCTTGCTAAAAATACCCAATACTGAATTTGCAGTCTCATTCAATGAAAGTTTGAATAAATTTTTACAAGAAGGGCAAATGGATTTACATTTAAGATTTTGGGACAACACAAGAAAAGAGGTGGTCACAAGATTTTTGGGTTCTGCATTCTTGAAAAAAGCTTCTGTGGATGACCTGCTTCAAGCATTTCTTTCTGGTATAGAACTGCTTTCCACTAATTCCATTCTTCAAATCTCAATGGATGGTCCAAACGTGAACTGGACTTTCTTTAATAAGTTTGTTTCCAGACAAAATGATGATGGTCCAAAGGTGTTGGAGACAGGATCATGTGGTTTGCACATACTGCATGGGGCTTTTCAAGCAGGGCATAAAGTAACTGGTTGGTTTCTTGATACAGTGTTATCATCACTTTGATATTGCTTCAAAGATTCGCCTTCAAGACGAGCTGACTTTAAATCAGTTTGTGGTTCAGATGCTTCATTCCCTTAAAAGTTTTGCAAAAGTCAGTGGGTAGAGAATTCTGGAGTAGCAAAACAAGCGATTCAAGTGTGGCCACACATTAAGAAATATGTTGAAAGCTTTTCAAATGGTGAAGCGAAAACATTGAAGTTGAAGAAACTAGAAAATGCATTGTTTATCACATTGCAATCTGCCTGTAATGATACAACAATTTTGGCAAAATTAGCCTTCTTTAAAACTGTTAGTGATGACCTTCAACCTTTTCTTGTAAAGTACCAGACAGATTCACCAATGATTTTTTTATGTCAAGATTGGCATAAATCACTGTTGTTAATCTTCAAACTACAGGCTTATACCATATGCAGTATTTGTACCCACTCTTCATAGGTAATTTATTCTTTGTTTCTGTAGGCCTGAAAGAGAATAATGGTTTGCAAGCAAAACGGCAACATCTTAGTGGTTTCATGGAGGTTGGACAAAAAGATTGTTGAATTAAAGATGTTGATTGATTGATGTTTACATATAATATGTGTTGTATTACTATTCAGACTATTCTGATTCAGTGTGTACATAAATTTTGAATAAAGCTGTTTTTTCTTGAAATTCAGATTTTTTTGCTATAAAAACCTCATTGAATTTGATAGTGTAAAATGCATGGTCACCCTGCTATAAAATAATTACATACAATACATAAATGTTAATTATAACCTAATTAATTCAAATCTAAATTTTTTGAAAAAAGGTTAAATAAATGATGTTCAATACAATGATATAATGTAATCTAGTAATTTAAGCATGCGTTTTCCCTCAGGCACTTACTCCTCAATGACTAAGCCATTTCAAATGGTATGTGTCCAATTGGGACAATTGTTACACTGTTACCCTTTTTTTCAGGTAATTTTTTTATTATTTCCAATTTGTTAATTGGCAACTTTTAAATTTATTACTTCCGTAAAACCAATGAAATATCAATGTTTTTTATCATTCAATAAGAAAGAGAAACTGTGTACTGAGAGTTGGGTACTGTTGGATGTCTAACATATGGATGTCCCCATGTTATTCCAATTCTATCACATTACAGCTCATGATGGGGTGAATAGCGCTGGCACATTGTTTCTGGGCCTACACATGTAACTGCAGAAAAATGGAGGAATTGTGTCATTAACCTCTCACACTCCATCCCCTTTAAGAATGTGAAGAGTCTCTCTAATTGAATGATAAAAAACATTGACCTTTTATTGTTTTTACTTAATTAAATTAAAAAGTTGCTGATTGAAAAAAATTCTGGAAATATATTTTTTGAATTACCTGAAAAAGTTGAATTGGGTAATTTTTTCCAGTGTTGTATTATACAGGCCTTGCACATTTCCAGAAATTTTACAAAGATTTTTATGGCTTATCTCTTCATACAATATCTTTCATGTATGATATAGGGTCATTATCAGAACATGACACATTGATTTAGACTTTAGGCATGTTGCTGGTATATATTTAGCATAAGACAATAACAACACATTTAACTAATTTTTATTGGTTAAAGACCCTTTGCTAATGAAATTCCACATATATTAATTATTGTATTATGGATTTTCCAAATTTCTGGCAGACTTTAATAACAAAAATACACTGTTTTTATGCTGTCACCAGCAGTGGTGAAACATTCAAATTGTTTTTCAGTATATTCTCTTGATGGTAAGTAGTTTTACAATTAATTATATCATACAAAATATCTTGTACAATCAGAAAACAAACAAAAGTAACTTTTGATACTTGATTTTGATGGCAGAAAATTTTATTACCAAAGTATGTCATAAAATTTAGTGGAATTTTATGAACAGTGAAGAACCTTTGAAATGTATGTCTAAATTAAGGGTATTTACTTATATTATTAAAAAAAGATGTGTTCCAAATATTATTTATATTTTTTGGAAGTGTTGTTAAAATTTTTTAGTTAACAATATATGGTTAGTAAAAGGTTAAGTTTAAGAGTCCGTTACCATTATTTTATACCTGTAGACATATAGAATAAATATGTTTTTACTCTCATATTGTGATCATCCATGACAGTAACTTGATAAAATTGATATTAAAAATTTCATTAGGACTATTAAAACATTAATTATCCTAATGAAATTTTTAATATCAATTTTCTGGATATAAACATATATTTCAATCAATTAGGTCAACAATTATTGGTTACTTCCTATATATACTAATGATAATGAAAAATACATAATTTAGTCATTTATTCATCTATAATACTATTCTATAAACTAAGGGTGTTATTTCCTTGTGTAATACTATTTTCTTACTATTCCTAGCATGGTAATCGCAGTTTTACTGGTTTAATTGATTATTATGTTGTTGAATGTGTAAATAAACATAGAAAAATACACTTAATTTTTGTGGTAAACTGTGATATTTTAATCATCATTATTGTTTCAAAACTCGTTTTTATTGTATGATATTTATGTCAGTAACATTTTAAAAGTTAATAGACATAGCTATTGAAGTTTCTTCTCTTCTCAATCTACTCATATATTCACAAGGTACAATTTTAAGAACTATGGGGGGTACCATCTTAGTATGTCATTTTTGTAATAATGGAAAGTTGTGTGCTGTAAGGAAAATTTTGGAATACATTTGCAGGGTAACTATCATGTAGTACCTTTTTATAATTCTTTTTAAAGAAAGTATTTCAATTTGTTGAAGTTGTGATAATGACCCTATAGCATACCTTTTAGTCACATACATAACGCAACAGTTCTTTAATTGGTGTCATTGTTGTGCATTTTTCTCTTGCTTCTCTCCAAACTTGGTATCTATCATTAAATATGTATGTTAGAATTTTTATAATTTTGGAATTTATTTTCCAGGATAGAAAGACTTTACATATGAACATGTTAATACCTGCATGATACCTTTTTATAGTTGTATTTAATCACCTTAATAAGTAATTTACATGTGAACTGCATATCTTTAATATTTTATTTGTGTTGTGTCATGAAACTTTGTACATATTTTACGTAGGTAATTCTGTCAAATTCTATTTAAGATTTCTATTAATTGTAGGTTTGTAGTGTTAATGATATTGCATGGTTATTTTATTAATAAATATTATTTTATAATGTGTGTAATAACTAAATCATTTGTATTCTAAAATTGTATTTGATTGTAATTATTTTCTTAATAGCATCTTAAATGTTTTGATAAATTTCATATTTTCCCTATGATTATTTGGCAACATTGAATTCTGGGTATGAGTAGTTTGAATCAGCTATCTATGCTGAATGCGTAGCCATAGGGTGCAGGATATTGTTTTTCCGAAAATTTCTACAACCAAGGGTGCGAGGCCTTATTATAACAATCTTTAAATTGTCTATTTCAATCAGCCCTCCATTCTAAACTATAGCAGATAAAATAATAAAATAAGCTTTAAACTAATCCCCCTTGAAGTTTACAGAAATGCTGTAGACTAGCTAACAATATAAATGGGATTTCCAACATTCATTAGCAACATCTTTTCCACTCAGTGAAAAGAGTTTCTTTTTCTGAGTTGCCTAGAGCTTGTCTTAAGAACAATGAATTTATCCTGCATATTTAAATTTATACATAACATTTTTGGTTTATTTCTTTTGAAAAGTACACTAATCATTTGGAATATTTATTATTTTGTTGCTACAAAACATAATAATCTAAAAGAACAACACCACTAGCAGCATCACTTGCTTTTAACCACAAGTGCTCAATAGGATTATATGTGCTATGATTTAGAAGGTCTAGTAGGGGTTGGAAATAAGGATTTTATTAATTTATTATCTGACTTTTTTTTACTGGTACAAGACAAAGTTTATTGACTCATAAAAAAGTTTTTCAATCATGAAATACAGCTTTTATTGTCAAGTACAATATTTATATTGATTATAGAGGTGTAATAATATACTAAACAAGTATAGCTACATTAAAATGCAACTTTCAGTCAGAATAGTCAAATACTAAAATAAGTTTAGGAATGAATATTGACATTTGTCAATCTCTTTGTCATGGACACAAAATGAATGTTGTTCTAATTCTCTGTTGATTATGGAGAAAGTATAAATAACTGACATTAAACTATTTATATAAAATAGTAAATTGATGTATTATATGTGCCACTCCTATTCCATAATTACTTCACAGTCCATTCTAGAATATGCCAAGGCTCTGATATAACTTATAATAATTGTGAATAGATTTCACTGTCCAGAAACACAGTAACTTATTTCATTTCTATACATAGTAACTTTTTACAACATATACATTTATTACCCCTTTATTAATATATTGATATATGAGAAATAATATTACATTATGAGGTCATTTTATGTATATTAATTTTAGTATATATATAAATATATTCATACCACTGTTGCAAAATAGCAGGTATCCGCATTTTCCCATGGTCTATAAATTTTGATTATCAATTAGCAATTAATCTAAAGTTAAAAATATTCATTAATTGATTAACATTTGCTAAATTAACCATTTTCTAAAAGATGGCTTAGCCATTTTGGCTGATTGGCTGAATTAGCCAATTACAACACATTTCAACTTATACCAAACTTTTACTTAAATGTATTTCTCATTTAAAAAGAACAAAATTTTTTTATTGTTACTAGCAAAATAGTTTTTATAATTCATAAATTATAGTGTGCTTTGGTGTTTTAATTGTCATTAAAAATTACCATAAGTATTGTTGACTGGCTAAAAATGTAAGTACAGAAAGAAGTATCACAAGCAGGAAAGAGAAAATGATATAATTAAGCAAATCATAATTTTATCCCCAACCTTTGTTTGCACCAAATGACTTCATCTATTTTTGTGATGGGTGCAAGTTGTTGTGATACTGAGTTAGCCATTTTAGCTATATGAATAATAGTATTTGGAAATACAATCATCCTGGTTTTATGCCAACCTTGATTCCACAGAAAATTGGTGAATAATCGGGGGTTCTTTTAATTATACCTTTATAATTATAACTTTTGGAACAACACTATTGTATGTAAAACAGAATATCTCTGATTAAAAACACAATGTAGTTGGTAATTATTTTCTAGTTGACTGAAATCATTGCTTGTTTATTAAATCTGATTGCTTAACCCATTAAGTGCCAAAGATACTTTTAGCATTATTTACCTATTGTACTTGTTGTATCTTGTTAATTATATGTTAAATAATAAAATATTTTCATGACACAACTAATCATTTATTATAACATATATTTTTAGTGTGTTCGTTTTTTGAACATTAGCAGCCTATACATACATAGTTCATATTGGTGAAATATACATATACAAATTTCACAATATTTTTTTATAAAAGCAGTACACTACACCAAAGTAGTTATGGAAAAATGTTTTATTATTTGTTTGCTGTAATTATACATTATAAAATTCAAAGTGTACTTACTATACTGTATAATATGTATACAAATATCGTTAATTAAATTGTCCTTAATTAGTTGTTTGACCTGTTTGTAATACTCAGTTTTAAAACTATTAATAATTCCTGCACCTAATTTTTGAAGAACAGATGTTAGTTTGGTGGTTTAAAATCTTTACAATAGGCAAATTATATGGAATATAGTGACTTTATTCAGTGTCAAATTGCATTGACTTGAAGATTGAGGTTTGACACTTGCCAATGGCTAAGTGGGCTTCCATTTTTCAGAACCATCTGCATTACAGGCCAAAACATGAGATAAACATTTCTTTTTGTCTTTAGTGTGTGAACTTCTAATGCATAGAGAAGTTTCATCTAAGTTTAAAATATTCTTCAGTTCATAATTTTTGAGTTTCTGTATTTTTTGTTGGCCATCATCTATTGCTTCATTACAAACACCTGTGCTTTCACTACCATTTGTCTTCATAGAAAACTGTTAGTCTGATGTTGAGTTGCTCAGCTTAATGTTCTGCTTTCCCTTTCAGAATGTTTTTGCACATGTGTAAACCATGTAAGTAGGGCTTCAAGTTGAGCAATGTGTGACTTCTTGCTTTTGTCTAGGGTTTTGTTTAGGTTAACAATAATATCTCTGGTTCAGACATCAATGGTTTATTGAATGCACAAGTTTGTTGCTTATCTGAGACAGTTATAGTATGGTTGCTAACACCTTCCAACTATGAGGATCAAGATACCATCATTGACCCCCCGCTATAATTGTAAGTGATGGTTCCAAACCTTCTAAAATTGGCATCTGTCTGTGTTGGGGGGGTTGGTTTGGACTCTAGAATCCCCCAAGAGGAACAAGGTACTGAACAAAATTAGTAAAGAAAGTAGTAATATTATAGCCTAATAGTAATGTATATTAAATAAATTGTTACAAACATTTCAAGTGGTTGTAGAATTTTTAATTACAATCAAATGTATAATACATTTTGAGAAAAACCTTCAATTGAAATGCTATTTTACATGTCCCTGAGATCTATGCTTATTTGAAGTTAATTATAAGCTTTATTAATCAAAATGTTGTATTGCACATGTGGTCTATATGGAGATAATGTATTGTAATATAACAAAGAAACAAGTAATAATTACAGAAATCATGCTAAATCCTGCAAAGGATTCCTAGACATGTAACTAAACACTATTGATAACTTCTTGATATTTTTACTGTGCTTAATTTTCCTATTCTATATCAATGGTTGGTATAAAGTGGGTACTAGTTCAGGTCCCAATGAATGATGTCTCATTCATTTTATAATAAATATTCCAAAAATCTTTTAAAAATATGAACGTGTTTTGAAGTCTATTTGATATTTATATTTGATGTGTTTGAACCATGAGTTATGACATTCAGTGTTTTTTTTTGTTTTTGGAAATTTACTATAAAGATCGTTCTAAATAGTATGTGCTCAAATTTTATAGAATGATTGTAAAATTGATTTATAGTATTTTCCTTGATTGTATTTCAAGTAACTGCGCCATATTACTATTTTAATTCAATGTAAATTAATAATGATATATATATTTATCAAATAGTTTTTTTTGTTGCTAATGGCAATCCGATTGACCAAAACTATTACTTGCAATTATATTTGCTAACATATATTTTAATTGTTATTTGTGTTGGTATAGTTTGGTTTGTGTTTTAATACTAATAGCGCTTACAATAGGTGGTTAATTACTTTTTACAATATTATTTTAGAGAGAAAAATCTTATTTTTTGTGTTTTAGCTGACAAGATCTCTGCCATTCTCAAGGCAGCTGAAGTGACTGATGTCGAGCCATACATGCCAGGCATGTTTGCTTCAGCACTTGCTGGCCGCAATGTTAAAGACATCCTGATGAACATCGGTGGTGGTGGCCCCGCTGCACCAGCTGCTGCCGCCGCTGAAGGTGTTGCTGCAGCTCCAGTGGTTGAAGAGAAGAAGGCTGACAAAAAGGAGGAAAGTGAAGAGTCTGATGATGGAATGGGCTTTGATCTCTTTGGCTAATTAACTTTTTGTTATGTATCTTCAACTAAATCTTTTTGACAAATATATATGTGGAATTGCTCAATTTTGTTAAATTTATTTGTTGCTTCCGGGTAATCTGCTTATACATGTGTTTCTTTTAGATAAGAATGTATTTTTGTTAAGAATTTCTTGATGTACCGTATTTTTGTAAAAATTGAACTTGGGAGAATTCTAGAGACTTGTATCATTTTCACAGTATCCACGTTTAAGCAATGACTACTGCATTTGAAATGTCTGTTCGTTACATAGAGCTATATAAATATTTCTCACGTGTTATGTAATTTGTTCGAGAAATGTTTATTTATTGTAGATGTATTGCTTGTTCCCGTTATTCTAAGTGTATGTTGTGTAGTACTCGCTTGTTTGCAAAAATATAGATGAAACTTATACTTTAACCTAAAAACACATCGGGTGGATTTCATAAAGTTGTTCTAAGCTAGCACCAATCAAGTGACTCATTATTTTAGCACCGCACTCAAGGGTAATTTTAACTGGAGCGTTTTCATTTTTTACGATTTTTGTTTTAAGAATATTCGCACAAATTGCTTATTTGTTGTTATTAAATAAACGAGCGTTTAGAAGGGAAGGGTATTTCGTGTGACAATGTTTCAAATATGGAGTTTTGACATTGGGACCGTTTGTCTAAAAGGGGTGCAAGCCACCTACGTTTTATAAAATCGGAAACGGAGGTGGTGCTAGTTAGTGCCAGCGTAGCACTGGCCTAGCTTAGAACCGCTTTATGAAATCCACCCATAATAACTTGTATAAAGCAGAATGGCCAATTTCATCATCGTGCCGCTATATTGAAATCAAATTAGTTTGCGTGAATCTATTAAAAATTATTAAATTTTTTACGCTGGAAAAGGTGCACAGATTGAAGCGATCGACATTGTCAAATGACAGTAATAAAAAAAATAACTTTATAGAAATACTTTTATCAATACATAAAAACCGTTTAATGGGTTGTTTTTAAAAGAGATTGTATCTTTCAAATTAGATGTTCTTGTCCGGGTGACTAATTTATTAAATGCTGATGTTGCCTATCAAACATCTACGTACTACTAATAAAATTTAGTACTACGGTTACTAAAAATATTCGCTAAATAAAAATAATGTTATAAAATATTATAATATAGATTATATATGCTTGTTAAAATTTAATTGGTGATATGTATAACAACATGAAAGATATTTACCGATAAGTTACTTTATCTAATTGTTTAGTTGTTATATATCACGGTTTAATAAAACGCAATATTAGAATGTAATTGCAACCTATCATATTTGAACACATGTTTGTAAAGTTATATTATTTGAATTCTTAATACTACCTGTGCCAATAGTAAAAGTTACTTCCAATATACGTTTGTATATGCATCTAGAGTGGTGTACAACGTTCCGTAACGTTCGGTTTATAGCCCGTGAAAAACTGTATACAATTCTATATGCATCATACATATATTTTTTGGATTCTTCTGTTTATATATAGTGAATTCGGGAGTTATATTTATTTTAATTATTTATGACAAAAGTTCTTTAATATAATTATAATTTAAAATAATACTTTAAATACTAATCTGAGATATTTTAATAGAAATAAATGCAATAATGTATACTTCAAGATAATTTTTTTAATAATTTGTTTGAAACATATTCTGTCTAATTTTAGTTGTGGAATTAAATAAGCTAGAAGTAAACAGTCGACGCTAATATATTTTGTTTAGGGTAATTTATACGTCTTTACTTAAATTTAAAAACCAGTTATGTATTCAATGATTAAGCTTATGCCAATGGTTATATCATACTTACACCATTAAAGCATCACAGATTTCCCTATGCGGAAAAATAAGACAGAAGCAAAAAAAATGAACATTATAAACAATGACTTATAAAAACATAATTTCCAGCGTTGTAATATACCACTTATTATAGTATATATATAATTATAATATAATGAATAAATTTATAAAAAATATTTAAAAAAAATATTACAACTTTTTGAAGAGTAGAACTTTTGCTATGCATTTTGCTGCCTGTTTATATTATATTTATAGTTATATTATTGCTAATATAAGTATAATTATTCAAAATATTATTAAAAGAAAAATAAATAAAAATTACTGATTGTAATACCAATTTTGCACTTGTAAATACATGATGGCAAAATGTGTTTTTTGCCATGCATGCATTTAGCTGTTTGTTTTACAATTTGTTTTGCCATAGGCATGACTATATCTATGAGGCATGAGTATTTCACACAAAACATACTTATCAAATAAAGCTATTAGAAACTGAGTATACTCAGTTAATTAACTAATTATATAATTAATAGCTAATACTAATTAATACTAATAGTTAATTAAATAATTATAATTAAATGATGGGGTACCAAACTAAAGCTAAGAAGAGTGGATATAAACAGGTGGCTGGATTTTTTCCAATTTGGAAAAACTAGCAGCATAGGTACCAAAATAAAGCCAAGAAACAGTATAATCAAAGAAGTGTGTATAAAAATAGGTGGCTAGATTATTTCCCATTTGGAAAAATAAGCAGCATATAGGTAACAATATACATAAGTAAATGCTCAATTGCATAAAAGGGTCACTGGATAAAAACAGGCATATTATAGGTTCTTTCCCATTAAAAAATTGTGCAGCATAAGTAGGTACCAAAATAAAGCCAAGAAACAATATAATAAAAGAAGGGGGTCATTGGATATAAACAGGTAGCTGGATTCTTTACCATTTGAAAAAATCAAGCAGCATAAATACTAAAATAAAGCCAAAATAAAACTAAAACAAACTGCTAGCATACATTTCTGTCCATGACTACCATGGACGTAGTCAGTCTTTATTTAATTGTACGCACAACATTTTCAGGGCACAATAAAATAAATAAAATGGGCCCT
>JAUZND010077634.1:0-16385 GCA_034780555.1 Coelogynopora nodosa | reverse complement strand
GATTTCTATGTCTATATATGTATCTATGTTTTCGTCAATAGATTTTTTTCACAGGCGCTCAATTTCATCGATACAGCAGCAGATACAGTAGTAGGAGAGTTGCCGACTCGTATTCACCCCGGACTATATCCCCTTCAAATTAAAATGTTAGGTTGTTATGCCTATATAGGATGATTTTAACAAGGTAAAGGTCGCTTTATAGTTAAATAATTATGCAGTGTTTGATTTTGCTATTTAGGATGTGATTCAAGATAAGGTAACGATACTTTCAGTTTTTAGTATGTACGTTCGTATTCGTGCACTTTTCTCTTAACTTGCTTATTCACTAAAATGAATTTATCATCTAATAGAATGGTTAATATTAAGAAATTCCATTTATTATATATTACAAGGCCTTAAAGCACAAATAAGTAATTTTGCCTATAATTTTTTTAATATTTAAATAGATTAGAGACTATAGCGTAAATGATAATGTAGGGGGGACGGAGGGAGGGGGAGGGAGGGGGAGGGAGGAAAGGGGAGGGAGGGGGAAGGGAGGGGGGGAGGGAGGGCAAGGGAGGGGAAAGGGAGAGAGGAGTAATGATACTGAGTCGAAAACTTTTCTACTACTACTTCACCGAATTGATTTCTTATATTACAAACTTTATTTTTTAATTAAAATAATAAAAAATCGTGTTTTTAAAAAGAAACGTATGTGGGTATGCTTAAATAGAATTAAGGGCTATTAAAAGATAAATATTGGATGTGTTTAGAAAGGCAATAACTGACTTTTCTTTCGACTTGTTTTGGTTTTTCAAGAATAAAAATAGTTTATTGACGTTGAGAATGATAAAATGTCTTATATCACTATCAGTTCGCATTAAACTGATTAATTGTTTATTATTTGTTTTCTTTCTTGCGTAAATTTATTAATATATATCAATGTATTTTATATAACATATACAATTATACACACAAAACATTGATAATATGTATATCATATTATTCCCTATTGTTCGATTTTTGTAAAAATGTCGATTAGAGGTTCGCTCTATATTTAAATATTGTCAGTTTGTTGAATACATATTTTAAAGGTTCCCATTTTGCAATCCTACCATATTTTGTCGATCGATGCATAGTATAATGTAAATGATCAAAAGTGTGATAAAATGTTATATTACTGATCTAATTAATAATAATTTAAAAAACTGACATTCTTCGAAACTATTAATATAAAAATTAAAATAATTTTTCTAAAAATGACAACAGAATATTTAATTTTCTTGACTGAAAATAAATTGCCAATAATAAATTTATATATTTTTGTAACTTTGTAATGAGACAAATACACACATACTATGAATAAATGTTGTGAATTATACCAAATTAAACATTTACATAAACAGATTTATAGATTACATATATGTACATGTTTTTCATAAACTAGTTTTCTTATACTATGTAATAGACTCGAATTCTACTTCAAATATTAGATTTTACCAGTAAATAAATCATTATTAAAATAATAGAGTAAGGCTTCTTTAAGTTTTTTTACAGTGCTAAACCATCTGTTTAGTTTAGTATTGGTTATTCGCTAAAAGTTGAAACTTAAAAGTTATAACTCGTTTTATAAAATCGTTGACGTATTATCTTCTTCTTATATATTTATTTGCCTCTTTTTTTAAGTTTACTTTCTTTTTCGATATTATTCCTATTTTTATTTAGTTTTTTTGCTATTTTCATAATTATTGATTATATAATGGCGGCACATAAATCAAGGTTCACTTCGAAGGATCAAAGTCAATTACACATGACTAACTCAATTATCGACAACTTTAGTGAGAAAGTTAACAAAATTGGACGATATTTGCAATGTTCAGCCAATAACAAACCGGTGGTTAAAACCAAATGATGACTTGTCGCGGTTTTAAAACTAAAAATTAATTTAAAAAATCCTGTTTGGTTTTACTTGTTAAGATTTGAGTATTAACAGCTAAATTATTTAAAACAAACCTTAAACTCACCTATTATGTGATTTACGTTTCATAAATTTATAACTCATGCTTCACTTATCTAATAAAGTAGTAAAGAACACTTATAAATGCATAAAAAAACAAATTCACGAATTATTTCAAAGCATTAATTGACAATAAGTATTTTTTAAATAATTATTTCTGGCTGTATTATCATATATTATTGTATTGTATTATTATAATATTATACAGAATATAATATAGCGTTTACCGATTTACGGTGTTTAATTAGCTAAATTTGTTACGATATTTTTTGAACAGTGCGACAATAATTTCAAGCAAACTGGATGTCTTTATATATAAACGTAAAATATTATTATTTAGTAATTTAACATTCAAAAATTGTTAACATTCAGCGTGTAAATCTTCATTCCTATAAGCACAAATATTAAACCGTAAAGGTTAATTACTGGGCTGATAACAAATCATTAAAAGTTATTTCTAGATTCATATTTACTAAAATCCACTATTTATTTCTCAATCACGACTGCTATGAACATATATTTATTTATGCATATAGAATAAAGTTAATCTCTTTCGATTTATATGACAGCTGGACCAGTCTCGTTAACATAATATCGAGGTAGTAGGGGGGGAGGGGGCCAAATAGCTTTATCAAAATTGGAAAATTTAGGCAAGATAATAATTGTGCGATAAACTAATGGTAATTGGGACAAAGGTCTGTTGCGTTATTTTGTATAAAAAAATATGTTGATTTGATTGAAATAGGACATACGGTTGTTCCTTTTTAAAAATAAAATACAACCAAAAACTGTAAATAACATGTTATAATAAAATTGACTATTATAAATCTCTATATAATTAGCAACTTAATGTTAACTGCGTATATGTGAAAAGACAATTTATAAATCTCTTGATAAATTAATTTATTGAGTTTTTTGCAGTTTTTTTGGTGGCATCAAGTTTCATAATTGTACATATATTGATAGTATACAATACCACGAGGGGTTATTATTAAAATTATTATTATATTAAAATATATTTTAAAGTATAAAAATAGTAAATCAATTTACTAATATGTCAGAATCAAAGTTAGTGATTAAAGTCCCTTTAATAAATGAATATACTCACTTAAATCAATAACATAGATCTAAAAAGTGCATTTTTATTTGAAAATTGTGAAATAAAAAAAATATATGAAAGTGCAATCGTATAGAAAAATGTAGTAAATGAAAACGGAAAAAAGCGTGCTTAATTGATGTTTCGGGGAATAATTTCAGTATACAATAAATATGTTATGTTAGATATTTGGACATTGTAATACAATTTCAAGGTGTCATATATGTCTGCATAAATATGAACATTCATCCAAGAGTGGTTCTCATACAAAAGGAAAAATATAGGCCATATGTAGTTGTTAACTTTACAATTGACCTAGTTTACCATTAAAATTGACCTAGTTTACCATTACAATTGACCTAGTTTACCATTACAATTGACATAGTTTACCATTACAATTGACCTAATTTACCATTACAATTGACCTAGTTTACCGTTACAATTGACCTAGTTTACCTTTACAATTGACCTAGTTAACCATTAAAATTGACCTATTTTACCATCACAATTGACCTAGTTTACCATTAAAATTGACCTAGTTTACTGCACAGTGTGTTAACATGAATAGCTCATCAACTACTTATGGTGATCGAGATGAATACCGTGATTTTAATCGCTTCCATATTGGGGGGGAGAGGCAGATTTTTTATTATTTTTTAATTTTCCTGTAGGATTATAGTCATGAAATGCGAGAGATGGATAAAACAATATGTTTTCTACACAAAAATGCATTAGATAGCCACAACATACAACAGTATTATAATTGCAATAAAATCAAAATTCAGTGCCATGTGTCCGAGTAGGCACACTGTGACGCTGTGAATGGTCGATGAATATGATCAATAAAAAATATCAAACTAAAATAAAGAAATACTTTACAATAATGTGCTTTCTATTAGAATATCGAAATGTAAAAAATGTTCAATATTTCTCTTTCTATATAGTTAAATTATCTATAAAAATGAACTAAATAAGCTTTTTTTGAGACAGCTGAATATTTTCAAGAACCGATAACGTGAATCCCACATATGACATAGGGCGTATGAAAATGAATATGATACAGTTAATTCAATTAATAAGCATTTTTGCTTTGGTAAAAATATGGAATTTTTATATGGTATAATAAATTAATGGAATTAAGGATAGCCATGAAATCAATTTAATTAATGAAATCAATAAAATCAATGAAATCAATAACATCAATTAAATCAATTAAATCAATTAAATCAATGAAATCAATAAAATCAATAAAACCTATAAAATCAATAAAACCAATAAAACCAATAAAATCAATAAAATCATTAAAATCAATGAAGTCAATTAAATCAATGAAACCAATTAAATTGATTAAATTAATGAAATCAATGAAATCAATACTATCAATAAAAACAATGAAACAAATGAAATTAATAAAATCAATCAAATTAATCACATTTATAAAGTAAATATAATCTATATAATCAATGAAATTAATAATATTCCAAAAAAATATGAAATGAAATAATACGATAAAAGCAATGACGAATGAAATCATTGATATCAATAAAATCAGTTTAAGATTTATTAAATTTAATGACGTTCTTTAGATAATGAACTCAATTAGCTTATATCTACAAAGTATAAATACAATTAATACAAGCCTTTTGTTATTCTTTTCATTCTTGGCTTCAAAGCTACTGTCCCATACTCCACAATAATTAAAGGCGATTTATGAGTTCTCAATCGTGACAGCTTTAGTAACAAATTAGTCATTGTTAACTAAATGTACAATATATTATTCAGTTAAAAAACATTACATTTATTATGAAATAGATTACATATTTATTAATAATATGTTAAACAAAGTATTGTATTTATTATGCTGCATCTGTCAATAACCAATCAGGACTTGCGATGCAATGATTGATCTTTGATTGGTTGGATATTCAATATTTCAAGAAGAGTATATATAGAGGTACATTAAATCAAACAGTACATTTTAGCAATCTTATTAAAAAATATGCTGTTTGCATAATACAAAAATCTATTTTTAAGCGGAGTGATTTGAAACTGGATGGCGAACGAAACAATCCAATTAACATGGCAGAATACACTTCTGTCCGTTTACGGAGGATCCGTAATTGTCTTGGGAACCATTGGCAATGTTTTAATCGTCCTCATTATGTACTACGACAAGAATCTGAAAACCACAACTCGTGTCCTTTTCAGTCTTCTGGCTTTTGGAGATTTCCTAGTGCTCTGGACACTCCTGGTTCGATACTTCGTCTATATGACATTCGGATTTGACTTTCGATCACGCGATGGAAATGAATTATGGTGCCGTGTTCATATTTTTCTGGCGTATGCTGCGAGCAACTTTGCCATGGGGACCTTGTGCATTCTCTGCGTTGACCGGTGTATCGCCATTAACTGTGCTGTCAGAAAGGCGGTTTCAACCTATTCCCATAGATCAGCCCGCTATATAGCCCTGGCTTTTGTAGTACTCATATTGATTATTTTTGGAAAACATCTCTATATTGGGTGGAAGTTTGGACTACAACCAGTCACCGGAAATTGTGATGAAATCATTAAAGAAAATGTGCACTACTGGGTTGACTTTGTGACCAATACTATTTTGCCATACCTCATCTTAATTCCAGCCAATATCTCCGTCTATATTGCCCTGAAAAGCCACTCGAAGCAGATGAAAATAATTGGCATCCAGGTGAACGCTTGTTCCTTCGCGAAACAGAATCGCCCCATAGTTAAAATGCTGATCACAATCAGCTTTCTGCATTTCATACTCACCTTCCCAGGCTACCTATTTACGCAAGTGCTGGCCCCACGCAATGAAATCGGCTTGCCCGATAAGGTGTATATGGAAATTGCGTTGGGCCTATTGATGGTTTCGTTCACAAACAGCGCCATTCCCTTCTATGCCTATCTGTGCACAACATCCCGATTCCGAACGACCTGTCGGTTGACATTGAAGTGGCTTTGTGTATGTCCTTGCTACAATGTCGGCAAGCGCAAGCCGCGATTATCGCACAGCAATTATTCAACTAAACTTTGAGAGAGAGAGAGAGTCATAACGAGGTCAGATTGTAACGTGAAACTGTAGTTGACTAGTTGACCGTGTATTGTTTTTGATCGAGCTTATTAGTGTAAACTTTGCATATGTAAATATATAGTGTAACACAAGTTAATACTTTGCTTGGGTGATTAAGCGTAGATTTAAATATTTCTCGCAAATAACAATACTAGTTACATATTTACCAATAATTGGCAAACAATAAGGATTTTTCGGCTAAAAAATTATCACCCTTTATTGAGTTAGGTCTCAATTTTTATTTAAATCTTTATTTATTTCTTATTTATTTAATTTTTTATTGAGTTAAGTACAGTTTGTAACTTGTTTTACATTACATTAAATATTTCAAATATTTTATATTGAATTAAATACACAACACATGAGTTTAGTACATATTAAAAAATATAAAGATCTTAATTCATAAAAGAATACGAAAAACATACATTCATATTTTAGACACATTCATGATTGAAGCCTATATGTTAATTGGTTACAATATTATTATGGGTAATTTTAAAATTAATTTTATTCTCTCAGCTACAATAAATTACAAATTTAAATTAAAAATATTGTATATACATGCTCATATATAAACGATGAAATATATGTGAAAATGAAAAATATGACCATATACAATATAGTCAATTTACAAATAGAAACTAAAAGGTTTGAAGAGAGAGCGATATTTGAAAGAACTGAGAAAACGTATAGAAAAAATAAAAACATTTTATTAATGAGAGTTCTATTAAGACAAGGATTATGCTTTTTTAATATAATGGCTTCCTCGATAAAGATATCAATATCAGACTATCTTTAGTTAAGAATAAAAAACTTTATGCAAAACTCTTAAGAACAATTGTTACATTTAGAAATATTAAGCCATATACATTGTAGAAGCTTTTAAACACATGCGCTTCTGAAGTAAACCGATAGTTATATTTTAAATCATGTTAAAAATTAATTTTTATCTGATAAACATTTATATACTCATTAAAATTCAATAAATCATCTTATTTTAAATACAATAATTATTTTTTGTATATATACCGTTTGTTAAATTGACATTCGAAAATAGTCCATTATACATATAAAATAATAAAATTCTAAATTGTATTGGTCTATATATCCTGAACATAAATATAGATGACTCGTTCAATGACTTTTTTTAAATTTAAATATAGATTTTACGAACAAATACGATCTAATCTTTGAGTATTAAAAAAACATTTAGTATTTCAACGTATAATATATATAATGAAAGCAATTTATAATGAAAGTATTTATTTTATCTGTAATATATTTTCCATTTCTAAGACAAAATGAATATAAATATTCTAATATCTTGTTCAGTTACATTTAATGGTATATTCTGATGTTTCAATGTATTCTGCTGTTTATTTCGGCCTGTTTAATGTTGTTTTATGTTCCTTCACAAGTTCGCCTACAGTGCTCTTATTTCGGAATGGTCTTTGCCTATTAATTCTATTTTTATTATTTTCGATAGCTTACCATCAACGACCAACATTATTTAATTTTTATTTAATTACACAATCCACAAAATATATCCAAGACTCAAAATTTTAAGATGTTGCGCATTTCAACTTTAAATCGATTCCTTGGCTCCATTCCCGATATATTCTAACTTTATATCTAAATATGTTAACTAATGCTGATATAATAAAGGAATAAAATATAGTCAATAAACAAATTTTAGTCCACTGTGTTGAGGTAGGCAAATAACCAACTTGTATGGGATACACATAAAGTTAAGAAGTTGAACGATATTTTAATGTAATTAGTCTTAATTAAGTAATCATGCATGGAAATATCTATTATGTCCTCACGCACACACCCACACATGTATATATAATATAAACTGCGAAAACAAACATATTTCTAAACTTTAAAAAAACAGTTAACACGAACACAGGACAACCCAAAGCCATAAATACTGATAATTACTTGTTTAAGGTCCTATATTATAGTGTTCGATAAGGTTGCGAATTTTCCCCGAAGTAAAATAGAGATGTATATATTATAATCTTAAAAGGTAATGCAAATAAAAGTGTTTTAAATGGACATACAATGGGTAGTGCCTAGTGGGGAGTGGAGTTTATAATAAAGAGATATTGATTACTGTCTGCCATGCACTTAGCTTCAATTCAAACCAAATCCCTTTATGGTTTTGTTGAAATGCTAGTAGTATATTCAAAAACACACAAAGCGCTTATTTGTTGTGCACAGGATACATAGGTATATGAAACAATAATACACAGTTGATACAATTTTTGAAATATTAACAAACTTAAATAGTTAAATGTGCAAATTAGGAAAATTAGTAAAATCGTAATCATAAACAATATATGTACTTTATGCATCCCTTTGTGGATGTTATAACAGATGTATAAATCTAAAATGATGAGACAATAAGGTTTGTCATATCAAGTTCGCAATTAAACGGAAAATTATCTCTTTGAAGTGAAAACTCTCACATTTCTATTTTTTATGACACATATATAAACATTTTATTAGACAGGCCAATTGGTTTTTGAGATTAAGTTGGTCATTGCAAATTCACAATGAAATAGAACATTGATTCTTTAGAGCAAATACTCTCACTATTCTCTTTTTTTATTATACCCTATAAAAGCTTTTGTTTGACGAGCCAACTGGATTTTATTGTAATCTAATAAAAAAATAGTATCTCTATTGTGCTCCAATGTATCGACTATTTTTAATAGTTTTTGATTTATAATTTATTTCAATATTTCGCATAATTTCCCACAAAGAGTGACGCAATGCGATAGAAAGTCGCACAGCGAAGAATTAATTTCCGTTCTCACGTCGACGTATCTCGACGTATTTCGTCAGGCGGAGTCGCAGAAAAAATGTTGAAATAATTTCGACTTCAGATTTGTAATAGGCTCATTGAAAAGTATGTATTGAACTTTTTGCGGAACGTCGCATCGCGTTTCGTCACGCTTGTTGGGCATAGGGCTTTAGTGAGATAATATATGATGGTAAAGAAGGGTCACTCTTTTAATAAAAATGCTCTGTATTGGTCAACCGACCATATTTGTTTGATTCACCTATAATAAAAAAACAATTGTCGAATGTGACAAAATATGTTATAATCTAATTTGGTTATGACACAACTCATAATGTAAACAGAAATCCCCAAGTTTAAATGTTAAATAATTTATAGAAAAAAATGATTTTTTTTCTTCGAATTTTTGAATATTATGTTCTTTGACTTAAAATAATAATAATCAATTAATAGTATATTTAGACATGAAAAATGTCGTAATGTAATAAATACACACATCTTATAAAGTAAATCAGTGAAGTATCTGAAATGAGACATTTAGACAAATTTTGAATATCTGTGGAAAATATTTTGTTGTTGTAGACTAGTATAAATTATCGATTTCAAAATGGTCAATAATAGTCAATAAGGATCGATAGTCATCAATGATGATCACTTATAATAAATATTGGTAAACAATGGTCAATAATGGTCAATAATGATCAATAATGGTCAATAATGGTCAATAATGATGAATAAGGATCAATAATGATGAATAAGGGTCAAAAATTATAAATAAATTACCGCTAAATAATATAATGAGTCCGCTTTACCATCCTATTTTCTTTGATGTTAATTTTAACATAGCTTTTAGATGTATTTAGCATTTACTAAATGTCACTGTTCTTGCCATATTTGAAACAATATATATGTATTGCTATTTTTTATTGTATTAATAGTACCCAAACTAGTAATATAGATTATATAAATTATCATTTTATCTATACTCCAAGCATTTACAAAATATATTGTAACAATAAGAAGAATACAGAAGGTTTTAAATGAGGAAAAGCGTTATTTGAATTAAGTACGACATATATCTATCATTATTCAGAGAAAGAATTCAAACTGAATCAAAGAGATGTTCTAAATTAACTAATATTTTAAATTTATCACAACATTTTGTATATATATTTTGATTTTCTAGGACATACTTAAAATTCGTTGTAACAAAAAGAACAGTTTGAGATGCTGACCTTCATATAATAAATAATTAAATCAAAAAGTATAAACACCTCCTCTTGCTCATACTTATATTTGATCATTAATGACAAATATTTTATATAACTAACAAAGGCTTCAAAAACAATATTAAAAAATTAGAAATCCTTAAAAAATACAGGGGTTTGCTAGTCTAGATCAAATGTATAGTAATAGTAAGCAAATATTTATATGATCGAATTAATATATTAATATCCTTTTCCAAATTATTTTAATTAAAATTATAATCATTGAAACTTGTGCCCAATTATCACCACTTTATAGATTCATCTCGGTTATTATCTATATATTTTTGTTGTATGTATTTTGTTATTTTTAATTTTATTTCAGTCAAAGCAATTGATTTATATATATTGTATTTATACATAAACAAAAGTACACAATATGCAAATATTCCCATGCATATTATCAGTCTGCACAACGCAAAACCAAATCACATTTTCAATCACTTTTGCAAAACTTACAATACTGTAAATATTGTCATATAGCCTATGTAGAATTTTTGTGAATTTATTTTATTTTTATGTTCAATATATCGATATGAATATATGTTGTGCATTATTTTCTTACTGTATATACTGAAGTCATTGCAAAAATGTTGTTCAATTTTATGTATATTATATTATATTTGTATATAATAGTAATACAATTATTTAAAAAAAAGTTTTTTAAATTTGATTAAAATTGCGTCAGTGTTTATACATATATTAGCATAGACTAGAGAAAATATGGACTGAGCCAAATATGGACTCAGGTAAAATATGGACTGGCGCAAAATATGGACTGAGTTAAAATATGGAAAGCTTAACATATTTTTACTTCCGATTGGTTTGCCATATTTTTGCATAGGCCATACGAGAAAATAAGTTGCACACGTTCGATATATTTGCTAAAATAAGTAAAGTCTTTTCAATTGCAATTGAAAAATACACAATGCGAAAAGGTTAATTTTTTATGTAAAAAAGTATTATTCAAACTACATGCGCAAATATTTTAATTTTTATATGTTGCATGAAAGAGCGAGAAAAGTTGATTCAAATTAAGAAACTAAATTGAGTTTTTAAAACAATAATATAACATTTCTAACAATGTATTTGGGAATAATTTAATTGAAAACAAAGAAGAATTAGATGATTTAAAGTTTTGCAAAAATGAAATAATTTTACAATGCACCTGCAGAATGTTGAAGGAGGATAAATAATGGAAAGTCATTTGACCTACTTTGCTTTTAGCATAATTTATAGTGTTTAGGCCCAACCTTGATTGATTAACCAATCAATGACTGATTGGTAGTGCTGTCAAACATACAGGGGTAGTTAGCCATTTTTCAGAAAATATGTTTGACAACTAAATATTTGTCAGCCAAGTATTACTGACAAAGATGAAATTCGTGAACCCTTGAACCATGTTCCATCATTCTTAGGTGAGGTCAATACGCTTATGATCTATTAGCTTTCAAACCATGCTCTGCATGACTTCGATGAAATCAACCATATTTTAATCAGTTTTATTGGCTCCGATTTTACCATTAGTTATCGGAGCACATTAAAACTTATTCCATATAATGACAAATTCAATATTCTAGGAAATCCGAAAAACTAGGAGATTTAAAAAGCAAAGAAGAAAGAATAATATATATAAATCATATATAAAAATAGTACATTTTCAATTTGCCATTAGTGATGTTTTGGTTTTTATAATAATTGTTGAACATAGAAACTAATAATGTATATTGTTTTTCAATCCGTCATCTGGTTTTAATCATATTTACTATTAGCATATTCATTTTTTTACAATTACTGAAAAAGCGGTCTCTTTGAATAATTAATATTGCAAACATTTAAACGAAAGAAATATGATAAATTTGTATAAATATACAGTTATCAGTTAGATAAACATTTTATAGTAAATTTATTCTGATTTCATTGTTTAGAGAAATACATCGTTAAAAAATATAACAATGTTTTACTAACTATAGAACAAGAACACTATGAAGTATGCTGTATTTAAAAGCGCCAATAGTGATTCTTTGTAACACATATCGAAGGTAATATAACTGAAATGTTGCTCAAGAATTCCAATTATCTTATCATTAACCATTGTAGTTTTATGTAATGAAACTTTAGAAAAAAGAGCTTGAGAAATTACAATCAAACCAAAATGGTCTTGTGAGAAGCGAAAGTGTTTTAACAAAACAAATTTGGTAACATACAGAAGGAACAATTTAAGATGCACTAGACCGTGGTATCAATCTGATACTGAAAAATAATTAAGTCGATCGATGGAACTCAGCCGCAAACACCAAGATTTCTATAGCAATTTAAAATACCCCTAATCAGTGTGCATCTTATTCTCCATCAACTGTTCAAATTGTTTAAGAGAATTTTTTCGTTAATTAGCTCTCTGATCTCGGCTGTAATTCATAGATTGACAGTTGCATCTTTTTAATTGTCATGACTAATACTTATAACATATGCAGAAAAAAGTCTTCGTGGTTCAGTGATTCTTCACCATTGTAAAACACCTATCTAAAATTATATTATTGATTTTATAATATATCCAGAGATTTGCAACATTCATGTTTTTGACTCATTTTGACTCATTCATAGTTGGCATTTATTTTTGCTATAAAAACAGTTAATTAAACTGACGCAAATATTTTAGATCAGCAAATTTGACTAGACATATCATGTAGCATCTTCATCTTATCTAAATAAATCTGAAATATTTCGTAACATACATTCTATAGGGCCATATAAATTAAAACTTTAAAACAGTAAATAAAGTAGTTGAAAATGTTCGGATTGATTAATACCGCTGTCTAATATACAATATACTAATTAAAATTGTTGTAATCTTGATGAACTGAAATGTGTGTTGTGCATGATATTTAAAGAAAAGATGTAGATAAGTATACAAATGTGTTATACTATAGTTGAAGGATCCACGGCAAATGTTAAAGTCTGCAACCACGCTAAGGTAACACGTTCTTGCAACGCGGGATTGCTTCTTATGTTTACGGTTGTAAACTGTCGGCCTTTTTTTAAAAAGTTATGATAAAAACATAGTACATACTTTGAAAATATGAATTAGTCTAAATAATTATTATTTGTAAAACTATTTTAAAATGAAAATAATTTCCATTTTGATACACTATATGAAAGAAACAACTATATAATATATACATATTAATAAAACAGTAACGTCCAATATTATTTCCACCAATATAATTTAGTATATTAATATTATTTACAGTGATATAAATATAGCAATGCTGGTTTAATTTATAAATTGCACCTATATAACAACTACGATTAAAAGTAAATGATCGCATTCTATTATATTCTACAACTTTACCAAATAACAAATCAAAAATTAAAATAAGACAGAATCAGAAATTATCCGAGTGACTGTCAGTAGTATAAGAAGGGTGGATTCGAATGCACAACTTGCACTTTACCGTTGACTTTTGACCCCCCCTACCCCCCTTCCCCCCTTAAACTCTCATATATAATTTTTGTTTACGATCCGGATCATTATGGATCATAATTACACTAACATCTCTCATTGAGCATATCTTTATAGGGTAGAAACCTATGACAACTAAAGATATAATGACTCACAAATATAAAACGAATACTTTTATTCTACATACAAATATTTGTAAATAGTTTATTACTTTAAAATTTTAATTTGTTTCTAATTACATTATAATCTTATTATATAATTATAAATGTTGTTTTTACACCGTTTTTTAAATTTTAGACGAAAAATGACGTCATTCGTGACCCTTCCTATACTACTACTGTCAAATAATAAACAACATTTGATAATATTATCAAGATGATATAAAAGTAAAACAGAATTCCGGACCGAACTTCAAAAATGGCAAACATATAGAAGATGTCATCATCAAACCGCAAATAATAATAAAAAATATGTTTAAAATCCAAAATATAAAATTTGTATACTCTCTAAAACAGGTCTGGAGTGATAAGTTAGCAAGTTAAAACCTGTGAATTGTAAAGGCAGCATACCAAATCTGAAAGGAAGAAACATAACCGGGGACAAACTATATCACATAAATAAGAACTTAAAAAATAAAACTTAAAATGTAAGAAATTATATGGTATCATAAATAGTTACACACGTAACAATTGAAATTTTTATTTAGAAAGGGGAAATAAGTGATTAAGCTGTGGTGTGGGACTTTGGACCCTCGACATGTTCGTACCTTGTTCAATTTATTATACACTTTGGTGTGGATATGAGATAGCACAGGACATGAAAATCATGTTATGTAGCTTATTGACTATCCTCGTCTATGTCTTTCAATCATACTCATAACATCAGGCACGAAAACAGATAATAGTGAAAGTGATATGAACAGCTAATCTTAAGATAATGTGAGTTCCGTTGTAACATGATGAAAATCTACGATCATAATAATCATTAACGGTAGTAAACGGCTGAGGTATACCAACTTTGTAGCGCAGCTTATGGGAAGACAAATACTACCAATAATTTAGACATTCGTTGAAATGTTTAGAACTATAAGTTTTATTAAATATATGTATATTTTTAATGTAACAAATTTAGGTTATGTATGAACGTTAATTATGACGTAAATTTTATTAAGATAATTATAGGGCCCTATTAATCGCTTTAATAGTGATTAACCCTATAATTAATCCCATAGCCCTATAAAATAGCAGATACAATTTTAAATATAGAAAGAAATGTATTTATTAAAACAAAATACTTGTATCTACATGTTTTGTCACCTCTTCCTTTTTTCAACTATAAAGTTTAATTATTACACGGGTTCACAACTATGGTATTGTATGTGTTTCCCAGTTAAGTTTCTGCTTAATTGTTTTGTTTTGTTAGGCTGTTATTTATATTGACAGGTTCGACTTGCTGTCTTATCACTCCTGGCCTATTCTGTAGATTTTTAGGTTTTATATTTATTTTTAATTATTATATGATATTTATTTATTTATTTATTTATTTATGATAGCACATTCATTAAAAAAATGTTGAAGTATTTTTTTGAAATCATTTTAAATTTAAATCATCCTGATATCCCTATACAATTGTTTGTTACATTAATTGACTGTCCCCATTCTGATATCTCTATAAACTTGTTTAGTACATTAGTTGATTGTCCCCATTCTGATATCTCTATAAAATTGTTTGGTAGATTAGTTGACCGTCCCATTTACAATTTCTGGTTCTTTCTTATTTATAGTTCTGTTTTTGATGGTGATGTTTAGGAAAGGAATGGATCATTTAATTCTAATACATTTATGCAAAATGATTTACTTTATACAGTTTAGTAGTAACTGAAAGATATCCCAATATTTTAGAAGGTATTAATAAACAAATTATATAATACCCAATATTTAAAAATGTATAACTTTGTACTATTGGTGCTATTCCTTTTTAAAAAACAAGCAACAAAAACAACGTGACTTTAGATTATCACTCTTGACTGTAATATACTCTAAAAAAATTATAAAAATGTTTGGTCAGACTAGTCAATTTAGAGAAATATTGTACGAGCGTTTGTTTGATTCATTTATTGTGGGATCGGGTTTTTTGATTTTTATGCGTTGTACATTCATAATGTGAAGATTTAATTTTAAAACACTTATATTCATTTCTAGTAAATTTTTTGTTGTTGTTGTTGTTTTTGTTTTGTTGTTTAACTATCTTAGTAATGTTTTTATGTTAATGGTGTAGACAGAACATTTGAACACACGATTTCCTATTGTGGCAATTATCACTTTTCAATTTTTTAGGGATATACACTTCACTTTTTATGCTAAACTCCATATGCTTTAATAATATGTATATTACAAATTAAGATATTAGGACATCATTTCAATAACATAAGTAGTATGGAAAGTGTATATCTAGGCCACCCCCCCGTGACCTTGACCGATTTAAATTATTTTGAATTTTCGCGCCAAAAAATGTCGAATTTTTTTCAGCCAATCAGAATCGAGTATTTGATTTTTGGTTGCTATGGCTTCCTATTGGCCGATTTAAACAAAGTCAAGGTCGTTTCCAACTAATTCAAGGTCACTGATTTCGATTTTGCTAATTAGAAGTTGATCAGAGGTACCCTATT
>JAUZND010077623.1:0-16386 GCA_034780555.1 Coelogynopora nodosa | reverse complement strand
CTTGTGCTGCTGCGCTCTCTAGTGCATATTACCTTTCCAAAACTGCACTGCACACCTGTGCAAGCAGTGGAATAAAAAAGAAAAAAAATGTGTTCACTATATGAATACGATGTATCATCTGGGAGTGTTAATAAAACTTCACGCTCTATAAAACTAACAAACTCCCCATAACAATAAATTTCTGCTGTTCCTATCACTCCCTTGGTTCTTGGTTACAATTAACTTTCGTCTATATCTTCTACTTATTTCGGGGCAATTAAGTGATAGTAATGCCGAGGTAGTCAGTATATAATGCATTATGCAGTATGCACGCTTAGTGTGCGCGCTTTATGTAAATATTCAATTGTCTCACATGAGCGTGCTTCGTTCGACAGTTTTGTTTTGTTCAATTTAATACTCTCCGTGAGTGAGTGAGAATGATTTTGAAGCCAGTACAGTTGGCTTGATTAATCCTTTATTATTGAACTGTTTGATTAGTTTGTTATTCGTTTTGAGAGATAAGGACCCAGTTGTGACCTCCACATTCCTATGAGTGATGACCTTTGCTGGCTTGGAGCTCACCGTTTTGTGTAGTAAGCCTCATATTATTGTCGAGCATGGTTTGTTTACAATCGATAGTAAGATTGTGGGTAATTTTCATTAAATATACACAAGTCTTTATTTTAGAGTTGCTTTTAGTTTTGTGCATCATTAGAGTAGTTTTGAAACTGAGAGCTCCCATTGCATTGTTTTTATGAAATTGTGAAATATATCCATCATTTCTGATATTTACGCTGTTAGTAAAGGTTGTATATTGCTACATTATTTATTATGTCTTATTGGAGTTTGACATCAATTAATATACGAATGATCTTTATTGGTGTTAATATTATTATTTAATTCCTACATTATGTAATATTAACTTATTATATTAAAATATATATTTAAATTATCCTTGTTTTGTTATCGAACTTATAATATACACCTACGCCAATTATTTTTTATGTATGTATATATGTGGTATAATTATACCAGCATTATAACCGTTCCCATTATAATATAGACATAATATATCAAATATTGATACACATATTAAATTGGTACGTAAAATATTATAATAATCAACCAGATGGATATTAAAATGGAACCAGTGATTAGGAAACATTTAGTGTACTTAATAGAAATGAATAGTGTGATGAAATGTTTCCCATAAAAGTTGTCCAAATATAGTTGAATAAATTTGTTTCAGAATGTTACTGTTTAGTTACAAAATATAGTTATTTAAATATTAAAATACTAATTTTAACATATTTTTTATGTATATATATATATTTGTAAAATTGTTTTTTATTTATAGTATTACTTGGCCGCAAGGTGTATTATTAAGAGTGATTTAACTTATTTGATAGTATCTTATTATATAGAATTTTAATTTTGGCAGATCGGTGCGCTTTTGTCTCAATTTTTCCATTTTATAAATATGCTTTCTATTTCTGCCATTTATATCTGGAGTACAATAATATATTTGTATTCAATTAGCACAGTAATAATCGTTTATAGGCAACTTATTGTGATCTTTAGCGTTTTCACACTGTCGTGCAAATTTCTAATATGTAAAAATAAATAATATATAGGATAGTTATACTCATTATTGTATTAATTCGGTAACTGAAGTCATTTAACTTATTCAACAATTTATTATCTTATTTAGACGCAGTTGTTCTTGATCTAAAATATATAATATTTATATTTGACAATACTTAATATGACTAAGCGTAATAAATTTTATTAATAGACGTCAATACACGTTTGTATATAGATTGATGAGATTTGTTATTTTTGTTTTATTTATAATTATAATTAGATTATTTTAATGAATCAGACTTTAATTAATTTCGGTTAACTTTTTCCTAATTTCAACCGTCGTTTTTTTATTACTATTTTGTAATTAAAATTATTTTAAAAACATCTTAATAATCTCTTAGCATATACAGAAAAAGCTAATTAATAATTATTTTAAAAATTGAAGTAATTCTATTTTAATATGCTGAATTTTACTTTTATTAATCAAAAAGTGTAAAAACAATTTCTATATTTTTATATTTATTTTAAAAAACATTAGAAATTCGTTTTTATCCGATATACTCATTTATTTTAATAAAGACATCTATTCTAATAAAATTCAATATATCTAAGAGAACTGTTTTGATTTGGAAAACACAACCAATTCCATATTATATTTTATCATAACTTAATTTAAAATAATTTTCGAGCTAGATATATAGCCGTCTTGAGTTGAAGAAGTCTTTTTGCCTATTAAAATGTATCAAATGTCATGATAGTCTTCAATTAGTTATTTGACCGGATGTATTATGATTATTGATAACAGAGAATGCGTGCATTCTCCACGTATGCAAGTTAGGGACTATTAGATTGTACAAAAGCAAATATCTGTTTATGGTATCCCATTAGCTCATATTTCTCCCCGTCTTTTGTTATATTTGAATTTAAGATTAGGTATGAACGGTAGAATGCCCAATTATTCTATTGTGACACAAAAGTATATTGTATTTATAGGCCTAGACCACAGTCTAATTTATGTTAAATTTTCTATCTTTAAATTGTATATTATACGCTCTACTGGAGGGCAGTCAAATTTAGATTATTTTCGAATTTAGCATGGACTATTTCTTGTTTTCTTTTAGTATAAATGAATGAACATCGTGCATGAATCCAAGTGAAAAAAAACCAATTCATCTCTGCCCCATAATATTCCCCCCCCCTAGTTTCGTGTCCCCATAATCAGTATGTACTTGAACTCCCTGGGCCAATTATGACACAGTTGGTCATATCTAGCTAGCTCTGCTTCTACCGTGCCAAACCCGTTCCGTTCAGAAAATCTGATGGAGGAGCTGGAGACAAGCTTCAGTGATCTCCGCGAGATTGAGCGCTCCCTGCGCATCATACGGTCCCTGGCGCTTGTGTCGCTCCGCTTTCTGCGCAACTTGGAGCGCATCAACGGGTCCTTCCAGCAGTCCTCTAATGAGACGGCTAACCCCGAAGAGAGGTATGGTTGGTTTATTGATTGGTTGGTTAGTTAGTTGGTTACATGTGTCATACTCGAGCGGGGCTGTTCGCTTCTTTTATTGTCCTGGAAAACTTCTATGACTATCATATTTGTCCTGAAGTAAGCATGGAAAAGTGAGTAAATAATATTTTAACAAAGATTTCAAATGTTATGTGTCGTTTCTTTTTGTTTATATATATTTTCGTTGTATATATTTTGAGAAGACGATATCGAAACTTAATTGTTTTATGAAATTGTGACTCAAGAAGGATTCCTCGAATTCGATCCTCGAATATTCTTCTTGTAAATGCACGGACAAAAGTATCCACCTAAAATTTCGTTTTTGTCCTATTTTTTTAAAACAATAAAATTGTCAATAAATCCTGTAATTCATGTGTATAGGTCTATTATTATTAATTATTAAATATACTTTTAGTGCCCAGTAAGTACTTGTATAGTAGCTGAAGCAGTTAATTGAAGCTGTCTAATTGCTATATCTTTTTATAATAAGTGACATTTAGGCTAGCCTAACCAAATAACAGAAATAGACGTCTAAGTATGCATCCATCTACTTCAATCATTAAAATTAATAATTGTTTATTGTGTTTATAGCAATACCAATAATATGTACCTTTATTTTTATGTTAATTTTTCACATCTTTTAATTTTAGACCACCAAATCGATTCTGAATTTACTACAGTTTTTTGAATATAATTTCTGAAATTGTGAAGGTTACAAGTGGCGGCCACACCAGATTCATGTTTGACGTGCCCAATGTCCCCCTGCCGGCAGGTATGTCTTCGAGGTGATCGGCAATGAGCATCTCCGCGAGCTGTGGACCTCGGCACCCAACCAGACAAAGTTGGTGGTCAACGGCCGGGTGAACTTCAACATGAACCGGAACCTTTGCGGCAGTGTCATCATCCGCCTCATCCAAACCGGGCTCAACGTGGTCCAGCCTCCGGGGGACAATGTTCTCAACTTTATTAAGAAGTCCAATGGCGACCTCGCCCCCTGTGAGTGTGCTTGCTCTGCACCAAACCTGCCCAAGGGGGGGAGGGTGTTCATATTGGTATTTCCCCCCTGATAAGAACTGTTGGGCAGGTTTGCTCCGCACTCTTCCCTCATTGCTATTTTGTTGACCCCTCTTTTGGTTGACTATTTTTTTAATGTTTCTACAATTTTTGGTTATCTCTAGATAATATTCTAAATAAAGTGTAAAACAATTCTACACTTTAGACTGTGCTTCTTATTCAGCACTGATAGTATCTCGTAAACTTTACTTGACTGGGTGGATTGTTTCAGAAGGGATACTGAAAATGCGTATTATTGAAAAATAAATGAGTAAGTGAAAACCACTCTCATTTAAAATGAATGCAATAAATTAGACTGTTCGAATATAACTTCAGTTAACAAATAATTATTGAATGGTATCATCCTAGTTGGATTATATTTTCAGAATAATATATTGATATTATGGAGTATACGAGATAGAAATATCATCACCCGAAGTAACCTATTTAGGCGGCTGTAGTTCACCTCGAAACTACTATTTTAATGCATTTTGAATTCTGAACACACTAAAAACGGTATCTAAGTGAAAAGAGTTAGAAATCAAGGAACACAAGTGAAAACACAATAATGCAAATGAGCCCGATACTATTTTCATTCACTGGTTTTTCGCTTTTTATTATAATATCATAAAGTATGTTAGTATAATAAATGATCACGCTCTATTCCATTCCTCAGCACCACCACAAAAAAAATCAAAAATAGATTTAAAAAGTACCAGAAATTATTAAAGCGACTGTCAAATAAGAGACCATTTAAAAAATAATATCAAAGTGGTTTAAAGGAAAAAAACAACATCTAGGACTAAACCCCAGAAAGGTCAAACAATACGAATGTGTTATCATCAAACTACAAATGTAAATTTTTTTTTACAATCTAAACATAGCTTGTACTCTATGTAAAACAATACTGGAGTGATAAGATGGTAAATCAAAACTGTAATCCCTGTCTAATCCATAAAAGCATAAAAATATTTGGGGACAGGCCGGATCATATAGAAAACACGTGTAACAACAGCTGATATTTATAATAAAAAAAGAGGAGGAAGAGATGACTAAACAATGGTGCGGCACTTTCAACCTTCAGCGGTAGTTTACCGGTTTATGTGCGTTGCAACCATCACTATTCCCATAGTTTAGCACCTAGTTAATTAAGTTATAAAAAACCATGTAAGCGATAGTAGAAATTTAAGAAGTTCGAATTGGATTTACATTTGGAAATTATTCTCTTAAATTTTTGTTACCTTGCCTATAGTGTTAAAATTCTCCTTAATATCTCGGTAGAAATGAGATCATGTTTCTCCTGGACATCATGTTGGATATTTAAAAAAATAATCTTGTTTGAAAATTGTACCTGGCTCTGGGTTAGAATATTCCACATCTGTTCAATGTTGCATGCCAGGTGTATTGAGCTGTGTTTTAAAATTATTAATTTTATTGTATGCTTTTATTGAGTGAAATCTTTAAAGAATCTGTTTTTCATTTGAGTTTTGTACTTTTATAGGCAAATTTTTTACATTCAATTGTGGTTTTAAAAAAAGTTTAATTACTTTTTTAACTGGTTCAGTCATTTAGTATAGTTAAAATCTCTTATTCTTTTAATGATGTATTTTATATGAAGTAAACGACCAACATATAACACAACGGAAATTTGTAAAAAATAAAAATTTTATATGACAAATGTCTCCACCAAAATAATCTTTTTTAAAGAGGAAATATTTTGTTTTCTATTTTTTAATTCTGTTGTTTAATTCTTTTATCTCTTTATAAATATAACGAATTACCTGCATCAATTAATAACAATATTTATTTGGGAAAGCCTCTATTAATTTAGATTTGTTTTGTTTATTCGTGACGTATTATTATAATATATTATTTGGGACTATTTCACTATTTCATAGTATAGAAATCGCTTTTTATTTTGAGAATTATCTACTTAAAAGAAAAGTGTTTATTAAATCGTTTAATTGTTGAAGATTTTCCTTTTTACAGTTCCCGTACTGCCATACTATGGCGTAACTTCGGAAGCAGAGGAAATATTAATTATTTTAGTGCAAGTGTTTATTCGTAATATCGTCGGTGGACATGTTTTGTATATTTAATTCAATATATTATGTCCCCCAGTCCCCCATGCATGTATACCTACCCATTGTTTTTCATCCAAGAATTGAGTTCTAACAGTCTTATAATGTTGGATCAAACAGTTTCAAAGGGAAGAAATATCTATATCGTATATTTTAAAATTAGTTCTCGATTTAATGATATCAATATTATCCTGTATTAGGTAGAATAATTCTAATTAAAATAAATTCTCAAATAAAAATATTCAATTTAAAAGAAAGATATATTGAGACACCGAGAGAAGCATTTTCCATCCACCAATTTAATAATAATAATTATAAATACTAGGCTTTAGTTCAAGTTGAAGGACACAACAAATTGTTAGCAGTGGCTTTGCTGAGGTATTTCGTAATAATCACTTTCTCAAACACATGTGAAGCTACTGGTGTTATAGAGATTGACTGGAAGTCAGCTGGGGAGGTAGGCTTCTTTATTATTGGGATTTCTGTTATGGTCACACTTTTACATTGGTTTGGAACTCTTCATAATTGAATGCTTGATAAGTGTCATTTTAAGGAAGATCAAAAAGGAAGCAGTTAACTTGACGGAACCATGACGGTATATCGTCTGGACCAGCTGCTGTAGTAGTCTTCTTCAGTTTTCTCAGCGCTGTGTTGGTTTAATAAGTTTTGAAGTGTTCGTAATACTTAATAATAATGTCAGTTAAAATATTGGCGTAGTGGGTATTTAGATCTTCTGCCGCAAGTGTAATATTTACAATCTGATACTAACTGTTTTTCATTTCCCGATACTACTCTCTTCAGTAGATATTTTCTTTCAATTTGTCTTGAGGTTAGCATTTGTATGTTTTGTTGTATTATCTTTAATAATTCTAAAGTCGACAGTTTGAAAAATAGGCGTAGGTAATCGATTGAAAACTGATTATACATGACATGAAGAAGCTGTATAATTCACAAAAGTAAATTTTAATAACATTCTAGGTTTTATACTGAAGGAGAGATACACTCGAATAGTTGCAGTTCATTTATAAATAAGTATTAATTTTATTTAGCTGTATTAAATTTTACCAATATATTGATTTATTCATAATTATGCATATTACAATTGAAAAGCATATTCGAAACCAGCCGACCACCCTGATCAAATGCTCCATTATCATTTCCTCCAGGCGACACGATTCCTCTGAAGTTGAAGATTCTCAAAGTTTATTCGCGCTATGCCACTCTCACCTGGGACGAGATCAAGTGGAACCTCAACGCATGGTTAATCATGCACAAGGCTACGTCAGTTTTCACGCATTATCTCTTTTTTATATTGATATCATCAAATGTTAGTCTTAGCTTAGATATTAGTAATGCTAATGTATTTTATCGAAGAGAGGCGGATGACAATATTGGTTATATTGATCAAGATTATTATAAAGTCCAAACAAAATTGTCTTTGTAAACGTCCAAAAAGTTACACATTTTTAATCGGCTGTAATTGAAAAATATGTTCCTTTAAGAATATCAGAAGAAGGGAATTCTCGTTAAAGAACATTTTTATTTAAAAAATAGTATGTTTGTGACATTTAATAAAAAAAATAGTGTTTATTATTTTAAAATAAAAGTGTGTTTTACGAATTTTTTTGATGAAAAAGTTCTCTAATTCTATTATATTATTATTTACTACGTGATAGAAATTAAACTTTACTATGCATGCATTTTCGTACTTTTAAATGTTTATTTTGTGTATTTAATTAAGATATTAGGAATTTTCAATAAGAATGATCAAATAGATTGTTTATTTAATTTTTGTCAAAAATATCACTTTTTGAGAAAATGATGACGTCATGAAAATTAACCGAATATTTAAATTCACGAAAAGTACACGGAATTTGTTCCAATTTAATAGTAGGGGTAATTTGGGGATATTATTAGCAATAGGTTGTAAAATAGATTAACAATATTTCAAAATAGTGAAAAATTCTTTTTTAAGTAGAATATTAAATTATGACATCACGGCTACCAACTTAGTTGACCAATTTTTATAAAAATTGTGAGTTTATTATGAATATGGGTAACTTTGAATATGAAAGTTATCACTGGAATGGTTCCCTTCTATCTTCTTTTGGAGGGTATTTTATGGAGGGTATCTAAGTTGAATATTTAAAAAATCTTTGTATGAATTGTAATGTAACTTGTTTTTATGTCTATTAAGATTATTTAACTATTATAAGTAGATTCTTCTATAACATAAATTGTACAATCTGCAAACGCTAGTATAAATTTATTATACTTTTCTAAAATGTGAGTATATTTCTATACAAGATGTAAAATTGAGACAATAATTTATTTAAACACGTAAACAAACAATTCTCTAATAGCTTGGGATGCCTAACTATACTCATCAATTATTTAGATTGTCTCTGTCCACGGCTATTCCAATAATGTTTCACTTGATCATTCACATGCTGTTGCAAGTGGTCCATTGTTAAATGTCGTGATGTTATTTTTACATTTCAATTGTGACTTTCAGAGAGAAGAATGTTTCAATGCTGGACGATAGAACCGTCTGCGGAACTGACTCGTGAGTTCTCATATGCATCATGTTCATTATTCACTGATTGTGTTAAATCAACAGTCAGTGTATGTCGTATTGCCTTCACATTTTTCCATTACCGTAATTACCGGTTATTGTGGACATTTTAAACAGTCATAATTATGTGGTCTTATACTACACTGGACTGTAATGATTAATTGATTAAACAATTGATATTTATATAAAATGGTGTTTAAAGTCGGTCTAATATGTCGTCAGAGAGTATTTATAAATATATGGTTTTATTAAATTGTTAATGATTCTAAAATCGACAAAAACGTTCTTATTTTAATTACATGTTCCAATTTCTATATTACATGTTATGTGATATCGTGTCTTCAGAAATAAATATCAAGAGTAATAAAAAAAATGAAATGAATAATCTCTATTATTTGTAAATGCTAATTGCATTCTTATCATCTGCCTAATGATGTTAAAATTTAATCTTTTATGTCTTCTGGGAGATACACAATTCTGCAATTTTGTGGATTAATTATTCAGAAAATATAACGGTATATATATAACGGCAAAACACTTTAAAATAAAAATATTCTATTTCGAAGAGGGAAATAATTTAATAGACACTGTGTCGTAAAAAGCTTTACTGAAGAAAATGCCACCGGCAAATGATATCAGATGATATTATAAAAGATTACAATCGCTATACTGTTTGAATAATTATGTATACTATCTTTATTATATTATAACAATTTAAGGGCAAACAACTAATATAAATTTATGCTAAAAAAAATTTTTTTTGCACAGGTATCCAATTTATTTTAATTTATCAAAGTGCATTCTGTTACCATATAAAACATATAATATAAACTACCATCCAATGTTCTTCTACAAAAGTCAAATAAATTAAAGTAGGCTATTACACCATGTTGTTTTTATTTATTGCGGATTGTGGCGTTCTTCAAATGTTAATGATATTTATATTTCTTGGAGATCATATTATTTACGAGATTCGTCTGCTTCTTAAAGAATTGAAATAATTACCAAAATTACTTTGGTGATTATTTATAAATTACAACTAAGTGCGGAAGAGTAATAGTATGCATTTTATTAACAAACATTTATTAAATTAAAAATTTATAATTATATATTGTGTGCAACAAAACTACTGTGCAATACTACTCTTAAATTTCGATTATGTCAATAGTAGTTGAAATAATCTTTATTATTATTATTATCATTAGAGGGTAATCAATTAATTAGTTGTATATGAAATTCTTTAAAATAGAAATAAACTTTAAATGTCATACGTTAACCTTTACTTATCTATTAATAACAATTTTTTAAATTATCGATCTAATGTCATTTGTATATAATATTTCTATTGCATAAAATATTTAATAATAATTTAGATAAAAATTCCGGTTTGCATACACTAACTTTTTAACAAAATTTTCTTTATGAATTTTCTATTCAAAAATAGATTGATTTAAAAAAAAATTGTCAGATTAATTTTGCGATTACACTATACTATAGACAACTTTTGTAAAATGTTAATTATATACTCGTATATCTAAATTTATGTTTTTAAAGAATTTGTTTAAGTTACACATTACATTATACCGATAATAGTTAAGAGTATTTAAGCTATTCAACGAAACAATTGCAGCATATTTAATATAGTAAAAATAGTTGATGCAAATGAGCTATTTCCAGTTGAAACAATAAAAAGTGATGTATTTTGCAGCTGGACCGCCAGTGAGCCCTACTGCCCCGGTGTCCAGGGGAACGTGAACCTCTTCCAACCACTGTTCGGTGGCGCGGACGACGCCATGTGCTACCTCAAGTTCCTCCAGCCGGCCACCCGCTATGCCGTCTATGTGGAGACCAAGGCCTCGCTCAACAGGAACGCGAGTCGGATCAGTGATATTGTCTACTTCAAGACCAAGACGGAGAGTGAGTGGCGGTCGGCTGGGCAGGGCAGGGCAGGTCTGGGCACCGTGCGGTCCGTGCTGTGGTGCCTGTGCGAGGTGGTCGAAATGAAACCCGATATAGGAGGAACCACGACAAGGTTCCGACTCGGATTTCATCCAGATTTTCACTTCTCCTTTTGATTGGGTCTTGTTAAAATGCTGAATATTAAGGCATTAAATTCGTGAATATTCATTTCATAGATTCTTTATTTAAATTATTCAAATAGTAATTTTAACAAATTGAATTGAGTTAAATCGATAAATATGCTGTTCATCTGTGGCACTGAAGGTGATAATCATGCGGCACCAATTTTAGTTGGGTTCCGGTTTCTATTCGTTTCTATTCGTTTTACATACATTTAAAACGTACTTTGAGAGAAGATGTGAAGATGTCATGGCAACGATGTTCTGCTGTTTTAGAATGCGTTATAATATGACACTATAATAGCTACCCAAATACACCTAAATATCCTGGGATGTTTACCTTTTTATTACACTCTTCACCAGTAATATTAAGGAGGCATATTCCATAAATTACAGATATAATCATGTTGGTGATAATATTATAATTCCTTATAACTTTTTGAAGATGGAATAAATTTCTCATTTCTCATTTCTCAACTTTCCATTAATATATTATCCACAAAGTGCAAAAAAGTTTTACGAACAAAAAATGGATTTTTTCAGAGAATTTGAAGTAAAGAAATATATATATTTACAAATCGAATGGGCCTAACAAATATATATTAGTCTATTGGTACCCCGAAAGTATCAAAAAGGCCCCTTTTTGTGGGGCCCAATCGTATTGGCATTCGATATTTTGGTTCGCATTCGATATTATTTTGGGGCCCATTCGATTATTAAAACTATATATATATTGTTTAAACGCATTGTGTAAGAATAACATTGATATTGGATTTATAGGTTACAAACAGTTTATGTGTATGTTTAGCATTTTGAATGTAAAATAAATTTTATTTATTTACTTAACTAGGTCAAAGTTGTGTTCGTGAAATGTGTATTTATTTATTATAATTATGATGTTTGTTATAAACAACTATCACCTCATTTTTAACTAAAATTGAATTATACAAATATCAGTGAAGTCAATTTACTTGATGTCCTGCCTACTCTCGCTTTATTCTGTAATAAAATAGAAAACCAAATGGAAATTAAATCCAACGATAGAAGTCATTTTATTTATCTAAGTATCAGATATTAAAAATTAATATTTTTTTGATGATATTAGTATGTTACTGCTAAGAACAATGTCAATATTATGTTGTCTATTCATTGACACAAAAGCCTTTTATTTTGAAAATGTTATTAACTATGTATAGAGGAAGTATTTTTCTTTTTCTAACGATGCTTCATTCTGCTGCGAAGATAAAAACGTAGTATTAGGATAATTCGGTGTGTTTAATTTCCTTAATTATAGCTGACGTTCAAAACAAGGGGAACTAAAGAACACGTGACCAACAAACACTAGATTGTTGATACAATGATAAACTGAATGTGATATACTAGAATAAAATTGATGACGAAAGTGTTTGATGATCACCATCAAGCACAATTATCACAGAAATACAAAAATAGAGCGCATGTTTTTGCGAGTTGGCATGATATATATATATATAATATTGTTGCGATACAGTTTCGCTTTTTAAGGCAATTTTATTTTTGTTGTTTATCGAATCAAATGTTTTATTAAACATTTATTCTATATTACTTGCTAATTGATCGTTAATTGCATGTTTGAATATGTTCACCAACTTCAGTTTAAAATGACGTCGTCTCCACACGCTTATCAAATTCAAACTTGACATCAAACTTAAAAACAGAATATTATTGTGGAAAATTAATCTTTAAGAAATGTTTAAAAATAAAATACTTTATAATCAATATTCCAAAAAGTGGCTTTATCTGCTCGGAACTTTCAGAAGTCCATTTCTTGATTTACAATTAAAAAAATCTACCATTTCAAGGAATTTTGTTTTTAAAATATTTTTATTTTGTCATTACACGGTTTCTTTCTATGTATATGTTTCAAAGATAATCAAATTTTTGAATTTCTATTTAGTCTTTTTTAAATCCATTAAATTATTATATCTAGTTATGCACTTATACTGTTCTGAATTATGGTTGTTACTAAATAGTCTGATTTATACTCACGAATTTGGTATTGTAACGGAAGAGAATTTATCTTTAACTAGCCTAACATTATTTCTGACAATTGCGACGGCTATTTTAATTGAAGATCGATAAAAAGAATCTTTAAGCGTAACTATTTAAGAAAGGATTTTTGTGTTTATTATTACTCTTCTTTATCTAATAACACGAAGGTACAGTATAAAATGGACCACAGTGAACCTCCACTCACCTCTTTGTTTGGGCTATTGTAACGTATTTTCAATAAATTTCTGGGTTGTGTGGACTGAGGAGTGAATAGGAAACTGTCTCAATGTGAATCTGAATCTATTGGCTGAAATTACGTTATAATGAGTTCAATAGTAAATATTATGTAAAGAACACAACAAACATAAATTTAAAACAATAATAATTATTATAAAGTCATAATAATTAAAACTCCGCAAATTAATTTCTGATTTAGTTAATTATCGGTTCAAACGTGTTAGAACAAAACAGCCTTTTTTGTTCTCAGGTAATTTGTTTTTTAGTGTTCATCATTACCAGATTTTGTGTAAAACGAGCGGAACTTGTAAAATGGTACTAAATTTTAAATTATGGTGATGGGCGACACAAACGCTGTCCGCATCTCTCTACGGTTGAATGTGATTTTTTAGTGGTATGTTTGAGGGGCTTCAAATTGTTCTGACTTTTATCTAAGAGTAACTATTGATTATTATCAAATGCTTAACCGATAAGAAAATCTTTTTTGCCATGTCTACTAAATAGAATTATTTGATCAAGATCTTATTTTGCGAAGAAAATATTGGTTTCATTTATGTAAATTATTGCATTGTGTTACGGATGCAAGACGCCAGACGAGTTTGCTTTGATACCGGAATATATTTTTTGTGAAGAGATCAGAAGGCTATTTAAGTTAACTACAAAATTAATAATATATTTAGTTTAATTATTATTAAACAGTTAAATCTGTGCATAAATTATAGTTATATTCCTACATTAAGTTTCCGCCACACACAGTTTCAATTTTAGGGTCACCAATTGGAAATTAATATAATAGTTTATTCGCCGCTTTCGTCGCCAATATAGACGACAGCCAATGAATATGTTTAGATAAATTTTAAACACCACTTTATTTCATAATAAGATTAATGAAATATGTACGAATTTCGATTAAATTTAAATCTGAATATTGTTTCATAATTTTTAAAAGTTTAGTTATTATATTATTGTTAAAGTAAAATGTAAAAATCTATGCATTAATATAAAGGAATAACTCTAGATAAACTTCTTTTTGTAAAATGAACTGCAACGAAAAAAATAAAGTTGAACTAAATTAACTGACAGGTTTGTTTACACATTTTGTCCGTTAACTCTTCTTCTAGGTACCAAAATGAAATAAATGTTTACCAAACATGTAATATTTATTAGTTAGACTGAAAACGCCTGGGAAACTTTTTTGTTGTTAGCTAAGTGTTAATTTTATTTAGTGCTATATCTTTTTTGTAGCTTGATTTATTTATCCTTCTGTTTTCTATTATTACTATGCTAAACCTCTTCTCTGCGACCATTCTTCAAATGAACAGCTCAAAACGTGATCCTCTCCCCCCCCCTTCCCTCATCCCGCCTCTATGAAGGTCCGAGCTCCCCACGTGACCTCCGCATCAAAGCCAAGCAGCACGGGGAACTCCGGGTTTCATGGAAACCGCCTTCCCACCCCAACGGAGTAGTGAAGAAGTATCTTATCTGGTATCACAAGTTGCCGGTCAATGCGGAGGAGTTTCTGTTGAGGAACTTCTGTTACCAGCGTGAGTGGGACTGACGCGACTGTCTGATGCCCTTTTGATAGCTGGATCTAGATGTCGAACTATTTCTTTTTATTAGGCTTGCAATAGGGATAGTAAAAAGAGGAAAAACAGCGGGTTTAAAATTCGTGAAAACTGAGCATTGATATCATTGGACAGTTCACCTATGTTACAATATTAAAATGGGAGATTTCAAAATGAAGAGTTAGCTAACCATATCACTGAAATCATGCATTCCATATTTGTTCAACGTCACTGTTTTGTATATTGCATAAAATATATGAGAAGACTCTTTTATACTGGAAAACTTGGAAAAGTCATCAATTTTTTAAAAAAGTCAATTAATTTAAAAGTTCTGAAATATACTCTGTAATTGTTTTATTTTACATCTTATTTGATAAAATATATTTCGTCATAGAATTTTGAAATTTTTTTTTTGGAAAACCTGGAAAAGTCATAGAATTTTGTTTACAAAATATTTTTTATGAACCCTGTTTATAATAAAGTACTCAAAACTGTTAGGATTTTCAAAACCAAATCTTAGATGGCTTACAACACACTCATCCGGTCAATTGTGACATAAGTGTATCCAGCATTTTGCAATGTATCGCAGTGTCCAATTTCAACTGCCTAGTAAAAGTTTAAAAGAGAGTAAAAAAAAATACATATTGCAACACCCCCCGTAGTTAACCTGACCAATTTCGGCCAGATGTGGAAAAAGACGACAAAAAAGTGAATAAAGACCAGACTCCATGACGTCTCGCGTTCCATTCTGCAAAACTTCAAGAATTAAAAAAAAATTATTGTTTGCTACTTTCAGGTTAATTGTATCTTTCTCTTCGCATTATATTTACTACTTTCATTCATCAATGTAACAATTTTTATTGTTTTACGCACCATTTTTGTTTTAGTACACTACTAACAGTCTAATTGGAAAGTGAAAAACATAATACAACTATTAAACTTCTTTTTCGTGTGATAAAATGACAACTGTGATTTAACTCTTCTAAAAAGAGGCGGTATCATAACCTTATAACTGTTGTCTGCTATGTCACGGTCAGAACCCTCGTGGTCCCTCAAGTATCAGGACGAGCAGTGGCGTCGGAACCAGCTCAGCGGCCGCATCGAATCCCCCCTAGACCAGCGCTACCCGAGGGGTAGAGGCGGGTCAACAGGAGGCGTGTTGGCTAGAGGGGGGAGCGGGGGGGACTTCCTCAATGGGACCTGCACTTGTGAGCTGTGCACGAAGCTGTGTCGCCGGTCCAAGTTCAAGGACGACCGGGATACCAATTTCATATACTTCTTCGAGAACCACATTCTCAGCATTCTCTTCACCAGACGGAAGTAGGTACACTGCCTCGCGCAGTCATTTGCACAAACTTGGGGTAGGTAGTGCGGCTGGTGCTTGTAGCTAGTATAGATGATGTACGCTGGCTTAAATAGAAGGGTCATCTTCATCTCTCCAACAATTAATCTCCCATTTGCATTTAACATTTTTGTACGAAATTATTAATTATTATTTAGTTGCATATTATACAACATTTGTTATATGTATTTATTATAATATAAATATAACTGCATTTTATAAGTTTTCGGTAATCTATTATTGTGGAACTGTTACTAACAACCTCTAACAAAAAATTAACTAGGGTGGTCCGTAATTAAGTTCGTTTTTGAAAACCCATATAAAAATTAAATGAATCAATTAATTTCTCTGTCCTTG
>JAUZND010077612.1:0-16386 GCA_034780555.1 Coelogynopora nodosa | reverse complement strand
TTTAGAGTTATTTTGAATCTTTTTATCTGGTTTTAACAGATTCAGATTAATTGTATTACACATATCTTTGTACACAGGCTGCTTTATTATCTTTTGCGTAAATATCAATTCAAAACTCGTAATTAGATAAAATAATGATAATAAGTACATACTTATCAATGTTTTAGCGCCTGAACTTATGAATAAAAATGCAATGGTTGTCATAAATACATCCAACAAGTAATTGGATTTTTTTATATTTGAATTTAACGATGATAATTGATGGGTAATTTAAAAAGTAGGATAAAGATAAAAACCAGGTGACTCAGATAATGAAAAATCAATATTTCAACATTATAGCAAATTATCTGTATACAAATTCAAGTATAAAGAATTACAGCCTGGTAATTCGAAACTTACTAAACTTACAATTAAATTTACTTTAAACTATAAGCGCGGCAAAATGGATATATCTTTAAAGATCTTCCGTTAATTATTAAAAAACATGTTTCGTTACTTTTTTTTTTTTTTTGTCTGGCGTCTTAATAAAAATATTAAAGATATTTTTACAAGATCAGACATAAATCGTAAAATAAATAATTCAAAAAATAATATACCATTCAATGAGGTTCTAATAAATGTAAAATTTTCTTTTATTGTAATAAATCTCCTATAATTGTAAGTTCTAAAATTTAAAAAAAAATCTAATATTCATCATTCAGCTACTTGTACATCTTATAATATAATATACATATTATATAATAACTTGTAAAATATGTAAACTTCAATATATAGGAGAAACTTCCAAACTTTTAAGAAATAGACTTATCCAACATAAAAGTGATATTATATTAAATAAAAAGGTACTCCAAGTAATTGCGCTTTAGCTCTTCACTCATTCACATTCCAGCTCATCGATTACTTATGCCACTTTATACAATTATATTCTTCAAACTCTGACGAAGGTGTAGTTTTCACCGAATATATAGTTTAATAATAGGCTAAATCTTTGATTCTTTATTTTCATGAAAGGGTTTTTTATTACTTTTTTGTTTAAACTTTTACAAATCGTTTCGTCACTTCATTTATTTATTATATATATTCTGCGTGTCAGTCACCTTTCGCCGAATTACATTTTAAAAAGAGCGCAAAAGGAATATAAAATTTAACAATATCAGATATGCTAATAATTTCTCTAGGCTGAATAGAGGGAGATTCCAGGGTACTTAGATTGTTGAGTCAAATATACATAATATACTCATACAGGGGTCGCACAGCTCAATTATAAAAATATCTAATAGAAAGTTTTAAAAAATTATGATAAATGTAGTTTAAAAATTATGTTAAACGTTAAAACAAATCACTCCAAAAGTGTCAGAAGTCTTTCGCGGTCTGAAACAATAAACAGTAAACAAGAACCACTTATCAAATAATTGAAGCAAAAATACAATAACTAAATCAGTTAAGACCATTGTTTAGTTAAGTCTGATTCTTGAAGGTCGATTTAGAGAGTACTGTAAACCGTACGACATAGCACCTCGAAAATAAATGTATGCAATATGTAAGTTGCATGTTCCTATGCCAATGAAGCCAACTGATGTCATACCACGAGCAGATTGGACCACGGAATTAATTTGTGTGAGCAACTGTTTGTTGGTATTTGGACCATCAATAGATAACGTCGCTGATTCCTAAAACCGGCGTATGTCTTAAACCAGCGTATTTGACATTTACTATGCAAAATCTATTTTTTGTATAAATGTCTAACCTCTAGAATGTTTCTTAAGCGAGATATAAAACATACGCCACTCAAATTTATGGTTATTTGTTTTCTAAAAGTGACTGATGTAGATTATATTTAACATACGCCTCTTTTAAAATATATTGTACAATATACAATAAACTCTGTGCATGTTCCTAAATTAAGCGTTTAAAAGTATTGTATTACGATATCCATATTTCTAAGAGCGCGTATGTGTAATATAGTATAGAATGATGCATAAATTGACATCTAAAAGTGGCCTCTGTCTCAAATTAATAGTTTATAATATAATATAATTTAAAAAATGTCCTACATTATATTGGTAGAGACACATCTTTTTATAAAATTGTGAAATTTTTATTTAAATCTGTTAACATATATGCTCATTTTATACCAAAAAATGACGTTTCAAAAATAGTTTTTTTGTTCTCTTGAAAAATGGAAAAAATCGACATACGCCGGTTTTAGGAATCAGCGACATTATATCATAGAAGATTCCGTGATGGAATCAAGTCAGAACAAAGACATTTCAGCAATGATTTATTAAGGTCTGCTGCAATATAATGCACATGGAACAAAGAGTACTCGAAATTAACCTTAACACAGCTATTTTGTGAATTCGAAAACTTTAGACATCCAGTGGCTTTTCAACAAGTAACCCGTTGTTGTTGATTAATTTTTATTAATTTTTGTAAATTCTTTATTTATTTTAATAAATATATAATAGTCATGTTGCTATTGTCTTTGTTTCCGTTGTAGAATTTGTATTATTGTTTCTTCTTCATTTCTCTCAACTATTTGTAGATTATAAATGTTTTTTGATTTCTTCAACATTTTTGCAGTGTGCTATAAGGATATGTTCCATGTTTATATCTTTGTTATATTTTTTACAGGTTGAATTATTTTCTCTTCTGTTTGTCATCACAGCATAAACAATTAAAACATTTTAATATACTTCAGTAAAACAAGCAATAAAACACATCTTTATAATTGCGTTTATACAAATATAACTACAATACATATTATAATGTTAAACAAAAAATATAATATAATAACAGAAAATTATATATGTAGTAATAATTGTATTGAATAAAGTATTTTCTATTATAAATATTTATATTTAAATATACAATACCCGTTTTTTTAAATTATTATTAACTTCTTTTTTTCGAGTAGGCTATACAGTAATAAAATGGATATAATATATGTATATGAACATTTAATATATGTACAGTGACAGAAAACTATATTATTTGCAGCACATTCGTGAGGCAATATATATTACCATTGTTGTGCAAAGAACACCGTTATTTTGTAACTAAGTAGTTGGTACATTTTGTAATTATTTAAAGGAAGCAAATAGGATATGATATAAACGTTACACAATTAAATTATTTATGACGCATGTTCTTTCATTAATTTATATTCTTGTAAGAAAATAAATAAACCAGTCAATTTTAGCTACATTAGATTAAAAAATACTAAAACCGTGAATGGTAAAGAAAAATACAATTCAATTATAAACAATTAATTGAAACAATTTAACAAACTTTTGTGGCGAATAACTTATGTTGTGAATAATTACACTAACTGACAATTATGTTGAAGACCTGCTGCGGGATTTCGAAACATTTGTTCAGCCCCATTCTGGGAATATCGTATTATCATATTGAAAGGATCGTTAAAATTTCGTATTATATCGGTTGATATTACGTCACTGCTCTAATTGATTCCTCTTTTAGTACTTACTGGCCCTAACTATATAATTCAAATAAATCTAAAAGATCTCTCATATTAGAAGCAGTGAGAGATCTTGTGGGTTTGTTTTACTACTATGTAACAGATGTTCCGGAAACTCGACCGCGCTTAAAAACAATGTTCCCTTTTAATTAATTATGGAGTTTATTTTACTAACAAGTTAGGCTAAAAATCATAATAAAATATTCCAATTTCATAACGTATGTGTCTTTTTGAAATTTTGGAACACGTCTTTATAAAAATATTGGAACCGCGCCTAGTACAATATGTTTGAAAAGTATATATATATAAATAAATTATGAATATATAAACTTATGTTTGTCGAAATCCAGTAAGTGTATATTTATTTTTTGGGGATGTGTATAATTAAAATGTACCGTGCAATGATACAATGCAAAATATGCGGTACTGATTTGTATTATTGTGAAATTAATTAATTCCAAAATGTTTACGTATTTAAACGTATTAGAAGGAATTTGTAATATACACACATATAAACAATATAATAATTGTATGTAAAATGTTATTGTCCAGTGTGTCACAATAGGAAACTAAAATGTAACGCACCAATTTTTTTAATAATTTGTATTTGCATATTTTTCTATTGTCAAAATTGTAATTAAATTAATTTAAGGGGTTTAAATCACTCTTATAAAGTAATCCGTTTAATAATAGCTTATTTTACAGCAATGTCAACAAGTAACACTAAAATAAAATTATTCGCACAAATAAACACCACCAAATAAGTGTTAATCCACTTATGGCAGGTCTATATATATATATATATATGTCTATATGTCCACTTATGTCTATAAATCCTATTATATGGATATATAATATTTTGAGAATAACAAACTATAATATGGAATACTACCATGCATTAACAACATCACATTTAAAAATGTGTACTTGATCAATGAACATAAATTTTCCTTAATTTGCATGCAGCATTTATTTTACCTCTCTAAATAAAAGTTATCGGAGTACAGCACTGCGATAATATTTGAAAGTTATGGAAATACTTAACAATTTTCGTCTGATCAATAGAAGCTTAAGAAACAGATACATATAAATCACATATAAATGACAGATTGAGATAAAGTATGTAATAATATAAGCAACACATACAAAATATATCCAACACATACATGTGGAAGCACATATTATATAAAGAGTAAATAAAACGTAATTATTCAACTTTTTTAATTGATGTGTTAGATTTATCCTCAATATTCGCTTTTTCTGCAGCCCACACAGCATTTAAACAATATGTCTTCGCTGCTCGAGGACTAGGTCGCATATAATCTATTGTAAATTAGATGAAGGCTTATCATTGAGTACTTTCAGAGATAACAACATACACTTAGGGGCAGAGCTATTCGAAGAGCGCACATTGATAATATCCAGAAGCCACAAACATAAGCCACACATAGACTATTGTAACCTGCCCTCCAAAAATCAAAATATTCGTAAAAGGAGCCCCTAGCTGTCCTTTCGAACATTACTTCACATGTTGATCACCCGTTTCTTTAATCTGAAGTTCAAAAATGTTTAATTGCATTTACATTTATATCTAAAGTCAGTTAAAGCAAACTTGCAAAAAAAGCTAACTACTCTGCAATACATTTTGTTTACGAGGGTCAAAAGGGTTCGTCATACCTGTCCTAAGAAAAACCCTTTAATGGTTTGTCTAACAAAACCTCTCTGTGAAAAACTCTTTAAGGGTTAACTGTAGCAAACCCTGATGGGGGGGATTAAATATATTAAAATGTCTCAATATTTCTTTATCAAAAACATACTTGTTGGATGGTGTGAAATAGTTATCTTTGATTGAAATCGAAATTGAAAACGAAGTAAAATTAATTATGATAACCAACAGTTTCAATATTGTTTTATAAATTACACAGTGAATACAGACGTAATATACGACGTATTTCATAATAATGCAGTTTACATGAATATATTGATCAGTACAAAATATCATTTTAACATTTTTAACATAGTGATCAGTACAGTAAAATATCTCTCTATAATTTACTATAAACATTATATATGATATATATACTTTATACTATTATTATAATAGTAAAAAGTTCCTTAGAAATATTGTGAATAGTTTTGACATGATTATTTCCATTGATGCTTCTGTCAGAGTGTTGAATAACTCATTTTCTTTTGGGCGCGAAGAAATATTCAATAATCTTCTGCAATTGAATTGTCTGAAATTGAAGAAAATATTTATAAAAAATATAATACAAAATACGGCTAAAATTCCTATATCATTTTTTTAATAACTACAACATTTTTGCAGACTCAATCTGTTAAATATTAGACACAAAAGATTTTACACTTCTTAAAAGCTTGTTACATATAGTTAATTCTGTATACAATAATATTAAATATCTTCAATATAAGTATACAATTTTCAATTACATGTTTTCCTGTTTGTAAATAATACATATGTATATAGGCTAAAATATATTTTTAAATACCGATACATTAAGATTACGCCATTTTGAATAATTTAATTAAGTGACCATTTTAAATCATTATAATATAAATAAATAAAAACATATAAAACACTAAATTGTGGTATAGTTTGTTATAGAATATTTTTTTAATAACTTGATATTATAATTAGTCTCTGTGATATGTACATTATGTTGAACTAATAATCATTTCACAGAATAAAGTTTTTAAATTTAATATTTTTTTGAGCTGTGTTATATTCAAAATATTATATATTGTGCATCCATAATTGATTATAAATATATTGATTTTGAGGTTGTTCTTTTGCAATCAATTTATTGGTTTCGTCGTACATTAATTTGTAATCCTTTTCGTACATTTTATAACACATTTGAACTCAGTGACATCTAGTAAACTGTTTGTACAAAAATTTAATCATACATTATAAAACCATTAGATGACATATTCAAGGCCCTTTTATTTTAAAACCGATAATTGATCAGGAAAAATGCGCTATTATTGTTTCATGATTTCTTCTTTAAATTTCGTGCGAACAGTTGAAAAAAGCTGTCTACGCATACTGAGTAGACTTAGTTCAGTGTCTTAATTTAAGTATGACTAAATACATCGTATTTGATAAATGAGTGAAAATCATATAATATCTAATTTCCTTGATAATAATAAAACCAAAATTAAAAAATGTAAAGGGGGCTAAGTAATTACAATAAATAGTGACGCTAATAGAATGTATATAATGTATACATATAGACAAACATTTTAACATATTAAAACATATTGTCCATTATACATATTTATTTTACTATTTAATTGGTTTTATATAATATATCATATTATAAATAGTGCAGAAACACAAGGTAGTACATTAATTGTAAGCGCTAGTTTAATAAATATGTATATTGCAGTCATTAAATTACAAATAAAACGCAACTAAATTTGTAATTTTTAACATTCTATTCCATATTAAATATGTGATGCAATATTTGATGTTGATGCAATAAACGGAGTTAACTACAGTTTAATGAAATTATTGGAAGTATAATGAGTAGATACTTGCCTACGTGGTACTGGGTTAGACTAGGATCTCAGTTATAACGACGTTATCAGATAGTAATAAATGAGGCTTAAATTCTTGGGAAGAATTATACCCAAGATTTTCCATTGGTGGACGAATCCGTCATCTCTGGACAGCGGGAACAGTTTCTGTTTTCAAAGGTGTGGGGAGGTAAAATAGAAACAGTCCGTTCATACTACTGTTAGCATTTATATTGCTAAACTTTTTGCATCAAACAGTAGTGAAAACATTCATATCCAACCAAAAATTATTTATTATGTGGTAACATACTACTAAAAAATACAAATAGTAGCAATTAAACAAATAGATTGAATTCGTCAAATTGTTATCTTACATGTACAATTGCCTTAGTTTCTCTTAATTAAAGATCAAGTCTAAATATGGGTATATATTAATTGATATCTAAAGTACCTTAATTATATGGAGCATTGCTTCTTATGTCATCATAATTATGCTCAAAAAAAGTGATGAACCTTACTCGACTTTTTCGTGCGTAGCCTATACTAAGAAGATCATTTCTGCAATTATTAAAATAACACAAAATACAATAGGAACTAATATCAATGCAAGCTTAGTCTCGTCTTTATGAACCATATTGTGGTAATTTTGTCTTCTTCCGTTGTGTATTCAAATTAAAACGCTGGAGTTAAATTATATTAATACTTATAGATTTTCCATTGGCATTGCAACATGTTCTGCATGAAAAGGTATATTCGACACCAGTTGAAAAGTATTTGTAACTCTTCGAGATCTATAACGAATACATGCAAAGGTGATTATACCTGCAATTACTAAACTAAGTATTATTAAAAGAGGAACCATTACCACTGTAAAATGGGTTGTTTCTGAATTAACAACATTAAATATTGTGGTTACAATGTCTTCCTCAAATGAATAATGTCCAGAAATTACTTCTGATGCCAACTTTTTGTTAAATGGACTTACTTCCGCAGTTGCGGTTGTGGCAGGTGTCGACTTCACAGTTGTTTTAACTGTCTTCATGATTGCATTTGTTCTGATTGTTGTTGCACTGCAGGATAACATAACAGAATCACATCCTGAACCTTCATGTCCAAACATACTTACCACATCCACACAGACTTCCACTTTTGTAGAAGGAATGCATTTTTCCAAAGTGTAGGTTTCCTTATAATATTTATTATCTGAAACTGTTTCAGTTGATTGATTCTGGCTATCATGTTTCTCAAAAATAGATAAAGAACAAAATCTTTCTTCTCTTCGATGTTTAGAAATATACCGCGTTAATTTAAGGGTGTGGAATCTATAATTTGAATAATCATAAGTATTTGAATCTTTAATATTTAATATACATGATTGATTCATGTTTCTATATTTGATCATATGAAGCCATTTTTGATAGCTGCTACGTATCGGCAAGTAAGATACCTCTACTTTTCCAGACTGTTCGGTTACTCTAACTTGTAGAGATTCATGTATAGGTTTCATTACGGGTTTCTGTTCGGAAAAAATTGTTCCAAAAAATTCTACGAAAGTAATCGTAAATTTTGTTCTATATGATGAATACATATTTACAAATCTTAGAGTCGAATTGATATCAACAAAAATGTCACAATTGTGCAAATCACGTTCAGATTGAGTAATTAATTTCAATTTTCGTACATCTTTTCCTCCTTCAAAATAAATTGGATGATCATACATCTGACATTGTCCTTGAGAAACTTTCAGAAGAGATATCATACTAAGCAAAACGATTTTTTCAAAACTAATCAACCAATAACCATTAAATTTTCCATAATATTCTGGTGTCCATTGAGTCTCCTCGTTATCAAAGTCTATTGCAAACTCTGGTATATTCCATGAATACGATGCAGCAACTTTTGCATTAATCAACAACTTATTTGTTGCATTCAAACACATCATAACACTTTCTATACACTGGTAATGCTCCAAACCAATCAGACTGATTATAGACAAACAAAACTTGAGTGGGATCCCACAATAAGAAAGCATTGACTTGAATTTAAATTCTTTTACATGTGTTTTTTCGTCAAACTTTGTAAATGAAAACTCCACATTATTTGAACAACCTGATTCTTTTCCGGCATTTGAGAAACTTTCCCGTAATTCATAGGTTACATTTTTCCAATCACATGTTGAACATCTTACAAATTCAGCTTCAATATAACACGTATCATTGCTTTTTAATTGCACTTTTAATATATAGTAGTACATTTTTCTATCAGTTACTAAATTATGCATATTCCAAAAAGCACGACCATATGAATGAACTCTAAAATTAACTGTTCGTTTAATTGGATGTGGATCAATTTTTAAAAATGTCGAAGGGGCTGCTAATGTTGCGTTTATCATTTGGTTTGGTATAGTTACTTTTGTATTGCAGGATAACGTAACATAATCACAACCCGAACCTTCAAGTCCAAACATACTTACCACATCCACGCAGACTTCCACTTCTGTAGATGGAATGCATTTTTCCAAAGTGTAGGTTTCCTTATAATACTTAATGCCTAACACAGTTTCGTTTGATCGAACCTTTCTATCATTATTTTTGTAGTTAGAAGAAGAACAAAACTCTTCTCTTCGTCGTTGAATTTCCCGATAAAGTTTCAGTGTTTTAAATCTATAATTTGTATAATCGTAAACATTTGCTTCTTTAACGTTGAAAATACATGATCTATTCAAGTTTTTATACTTTATTCTATAAAGCCATTTTTGATAGCTATTTCTTAGCGGCACATACGACACCTCTAATTCTCCAGACTTTTCAGTTGCTGTAACATTTAGTGATTGGCTGATAGATTTTGCAGGTTTCTTGTTTGGGATAACTATACCAAAAAATTCAATGAAAGTAATCGTAAAGTATTTAAATTTAGCGCTCGTATATATATTTACAAATCTTAACTTTGAGTTAATAAAGACAAAAATATCACAATTGTGAAAATCAGGTTTAGATTTAGCAATTCGTTTTAATTGTTGGATATTTTTTCCGCCTTCAAAAAATATTTTATGATCGTACATTTTGCATTTTCCATCAGAAATTTTTAAAAGAGATATTCTTTTAAGCAGGACCATTTTTTCAAACCGTATCAGCCAATAGCCATTACGTTTTCCAGAGTATTTTGGCATCCACTGTGTTTCAAAAGTAAGGTCTAAAGCATTTTCTGCCAAATACAATGAATCCGACGCCGCAACTCTGGCATTTATCAACAGCGGATTTTCCGACAACAAACACATCATAACACTTTCAATGCACTGGTAATGCTCCAAACCAACAAGACTGATTATAGACAAACAAAAGTTGAGTGGGATTCCGCAATAATAAAGCATTGACTTGAATTTAAATTCTTTTACAGATGTTTTTTCGTCAAACTTTGTAAATGAAAACTCCGCAGTATTTGAACAACCTGATTGTTTGCGGGCATTTCTGAAACTTTCCCGTAATTCATAGGTTACACTTTTCCAATCACATGTTGAACATTTTATAAACTCGGTTTCAATATAACACGTATCATTGCTTTTTAATTTTACTTTTAATATATAGTAGTACATTTTTCTATCCGATACTAAATTATGCATATTCCAAAAAGCACGACCGTATGAATGAACTCTAAAATTAACTATTCGTTTAAATGAATGTTGTACAATTGTATTACTTTTATCAATTTGTAAACGGAAAATTATATCTCCAATAGTTATTGAAATGTATCCAACTATTTTTAACAATAGCGTAGCTCTGTTTATTACAACTGTAACATTACAACCAGATCTGGTACCTTGAAAGGTCTGTGATTCAATAAATTCATTTGTGTAAAGCGAATTGTTGGCAATAATGAACAATTCTGGGAGTGCATACGACCATTTCATACAAGATTGGCCTTGCAGGGAAGGTCTTATAGGGGCAACAAGAATAATGCTGTGAATAAACACCAACGTATCAAATTGCAAAACTAAAACTTTGTTGTGACTTATGTCATCTTTAAAATACGTATTTGGATTCCCATCAAAAATAGCATCCACATCAGAATTACGCATAATATATTCTTTATTTTTCTTCCCAAAAAGTCTTACGGTTATATGTTTCAAAAATTCCAATTCGCCTCCTGAAGTTACAGTAGTGTTTTTCGTTTCATGTGTTCTGTGTGCTGTCTCTCTGCAGGATAGTATGACATAATCACAGTCTGAACCTTCAAGTCCAAACATAGTTACCACATCCACGCATACTTCCACCTTCGTAGAAGCAATGCACGTGTCTAAAACAAAAAATTTCCAATACATTTTTGAAGTAGTTTTTATCCATCGATTTTGCTTATCTTGTTTTTTGAAGCTAGAAGATGAACAAAACTCTTCTCTTCTTCGTTGAATTTGCCGATGAAGTTTCGGTGTTTTAAATTTGTATTTTTTATAATCGAAAATATCCACGACTTGAATATTAAAAATGCATGATCGATTCAGGTTTTTATATTTGATTATATGAATCCATTTCTGATGGCGACTTCGTATTGGCATGTATGACACCTCTAATACTCCAGACTGTTCGGATAATGTTACTTTTAAAGAATGTTTGATAGGCTTCAAGAGTTTTTGCTTTCGAATAATTTTACCAAAAAACTCTATGAAAGTAATCCGGAAGTTAAAATTATTCACCGTAAGGTGTACATTTAAATATTTAATCTTTGAATAGATATCAACAACAATGTCACAATTGTGAACATTTGGTTCAGATTTAGCAATTTGTTTTAATTGTCTGCTATCTATTCCACCGTCAAAATAAATCGAATGGAAATACCTACTACATTTTCCCTTATAAACTTTAAGAAGAGATATTGTTTTAAGTAAGACTATTTTATCAAAACGAATCAACCAATATCCTTTATCTTTTCCCGAAAATGGTGGAGCCCAGTGTGTCTTGTCGCTGTCAAAGTCTAAAGCATTCTCAGGTATAGTCCTTGACAATGAACCTGTTGTAGCAACTTTGGCATTAATCAATAGCGGATTTTTCGACTTCGAACACATCATTGCACTTTCTATGCACTGGTAATGCTCCAAACCAAGCAAACTGAATACAGACAAACAAAATTTAAGTGGTTTTCCGCAATAAGAAAGCATTGACTTAAATATATATTCCTTAAATTTAACTGATGGTGTTTCTGTGAATTTTGTAGATGAAAAAACAGATTTCTGTGAGCAACCTGATACTTTTCCGGCATCATAGCTAAAACTCGCAGATAATTCATGAGTTATTTTCTTCCAATCACATGTTGAACATTCCATAAATTCGGCTTCAATATAACACTTATCATTGCTCTTTAACTTTACTTTTAATACATAGTAGTACATTTTTCTATCCACAACTAAATTATAAATATTCCAAAATGCACGACCATATGAATGAACTCTAAAATTAACAATTTGCTTAAACGGATGTTGAACAATTGTATTACTTTTGTCAATTTGTGTTAATCCGCCGAAAAATATATCTCCAATAATGATTGGAATGTTTCCAAATAATTTTACAAATAATGTTGCTCTGTTTATTTCAACTTTTACGGTACATGCTGATCTTGATTTTGAACCTTGAATTGTCTGTGATTCAATTAATTCGTGTGTGTAAAGCGAATGATTAGCAATAACGAAAAATTCCGGGAGTTCATGAGACCTTATCTTACATGTTGAGCCGTTCAGGGTAGGCCTTTTGGGGAAACTAAGAGTTATTGTGTCAATATACGTTAATTTTCCGAATTGCAGCAATAGAAATGTTTTAGTCATCATATTGTCTTCAAAATATGTGTTCGGATTCTCATCAAAAATAGCTTCTATATCAGAATCACTCATCTTGTATTCCATGATAATTTTCTCCCCAAAAAACCTCACGGTTATATGTTTCAAAATGTTAAAATTGCTTTTCTTTCGTAAATATCCTTTTTTATAATACATGTTTACTTCTTGTTTTGAAACCTTACATGTTAAATCCTCAACTGCTGTTTTAGAGACATTTTGAAAAGTTAAGTCCGAATATATTATTTGATGAACTATTGTACTGCAAATATCCCTGCACAGATTCTGTTTCAGGATTGCTTTCTCAATTAGTATATTAATACATATAAATAAATATACTAACGATATCTGTAACATTTTTCTATATATTTAAGCTACTGACTTTGTGAATTACTTTTAAAGTTTGTCATGAATTTATTCAAACATTTAAATTTTCAACTTTTAAATAATGTTATTAATTGTAGAAACTATTATGCTTATCTTTAAGATTCAATCAATAACGTTAGCGGCCCGCAGTTTTAAATTAGCTTTTAGTTGTTACTTAGTTGTTAATTAACAATATTTACATCATTGTAGTTCAAATTATTTACATGATATTAACAAAACAATTGTAGTAGAGTGACGACAACTTTTACGCCGTAGATAGATTAATTGATATAATCACTAAGGCAGAAATAGCCTGTAATGATATTAAAGGACCTCTGGATGCATCAAAAGATAGATTAAGATTTCTGTGATCTCATCATCAATCTCAGAAATAAATGGTCTGGGTTGGTAGTCGCTTATTTCGTAAGTAGAGAAAATTCTGGACATGTTTAGCGTGAATTCGCAACTATCGTCCAGGGTATCAAATACTTCCTTTGTTTAATTGCTAGAAGATCGTTAAAAAGCTAATAATTAAGTATTTAAATTAATGATTCATTTGTTATTTTCATTTTCAAAAATATATCAAGCTTTAAATAGTAGATCTACTGGCCAATGGTGGTCGATTATTTCCCGTAAATCTTCTCATAATTTAACTATATATGATTAATAACTAGATAGAAGAGTGAACTATATGTTGAGGCATGCAGTTGGGTTTGTTGGGTCAGGCGGGATCCCCGTCAGAGGAGCCGAAGCCCCCGCAGATACGAGGCCACCGCAAAGGAGGCCTCCCCACCCCGAACACTCGCAGCCACTGGCTAAGATGCATGCCGTGAGATTCGTTAGTGAAATTTAATTTATCCAACTGTTAAAAAGCAGAATATATCCATTTAACAAGCAATACATTTATTTTCAAAATTTTTAATTACCAGCAGGAGATAATCACTTAATAGCAGGAGAAAATCATTTAATTGCAGGTGAAAATCATTCACCAGAAGGAGAAATGATGAAATAAAATGATAAACATAATCTATATATTTTGCATATATTTTGCATATATTCGCACGCTTGAATAAAAAAAAGTCTATCTTTAAACCTAATAAACGTAATTTACATAATATTGTTGTTTATATACCTACCGGTTGGCCTACAATTGGTTCCATTACCATAAAATCCCAAATCACATGTGATGTGCAGGAATAACTTCCAACATAATTTATACATGAAACATGTGGATCACATTTATGAGTTTCCCTTTAGTCATTCATCAAAATCGACATATTTGAAATTCGCTTTACTATACATATAGAAATTACTGAATTATTCTCATAATGGCAATATTGGATTTTGCGGTACATATAAAAGTTATCATATGAACAAACCATTATTGACAAACATTCTAAAGTAAAATTTTCTAATTTTTTGTGATCCAATAATTGCATTTATGTAGCATTCCAATTTCTCAGAAACTTTGTATATCGAAGTCTTTGTTCAGGTGAAAATCTTCCATGATCAAACAACGTTCCCATACAGGCGACCAACCAGTTCGACCAACTATTTATGACGTATCAAAAAACAGTAAACTATGTAATTAAAGAACAAACATGAATGTTTTACAAATACATTCAATTAATGTAAATAGACTATTAAAAATGGACTATCTATTTATTGATAAATATCCCGTGTAGGCCTACTCAAAGCACAAGCAATTTTTGATACTGCTCAATTAAATTAGTAGTGTTTTCACGAGTTAAATTTGCCATTTTTAAAATAATAATATGTGAAAAAGACAAAAGCCAATGGAAAGATATATAAATAGACAAATAAAGGACTTACTATATTTTAATATACTGCAGTTGCCTATTTATCCCGATTTTTCCACACAACGACAACAAAGGATGCAGTGAAGTTCAACCAGCTGGTATGTTCCCGCGCATCCAATCAGAAGCGGAATTTGTCCGAACCAAATAAAAGTATCAAACAATGTTGATATTATTTTTGGTTCGTCGGACCGGTTCGACTAAATTAGAAATAAATAGATTGTTTGAATTGTCAGAAAAATATTTAAATCGATAGATAAGTGATTTGATTTTTGGATAGATTGTTTAAACTGCTTGACGTACAGCTGTCGGCGTTAAACGATCAATATATTAAGTATAGAATAAACATTACTCCTATATTAAACGTTGAACGCCTTAATCCAGGTTGCAGCTGTTAGCCTATACTAGATAAAATTAATAATAATAATAAAATATATACAACATATGAAATATATAATAATAAAATTAATTGCCTGAGATCATAGATCAATATATTTTAAAATGTATTCTACATCACAACATATTAACATGATTTACATCAATGAAGTTCAATACTTTTGGGGAACATGCAATTCAGAAAAAAATTGTTGCATGAGATTTTCTGAATGACTTCATGTATTTTTTCGAAGCTTATTTATTATTTCTCATGCATGCTTTAGTTTTCTTGCAATTAAAAACTTGTGATTTTTGAGAAAATGGAATAATTTCTTACTGTAAATTACAATAAATTATTTTGGTGAAAAGTTATGACACATTATACTATAAAATAACTCGTATGCAACATACATGTAACTAAATAATTGTAATCTGGCATTAAAAATAAATAAATGCTTCCAAAATTACAATTGTTTGTACTGATTGGTTCTAAACAAAACAAAAAATATTCTCTAATTGGCGTACATACAGTTATGTTGACAAAAAGTGCTCAAGACTGGATGAAAAAATGTACATGATCTCTCTGCCAATGTTTCATATTTTCAAAAGCGAGACAAGTTTATTGTGGCCCTTTTCAAAGAAAAAACAGCTTGTTTACTGGCACAATATCCCAGGCCTTCTCAGACAATTAGGTCTTGTCTTATAAAATCCAACAGATTGGAGATTATGTACGGATAGCTCTAAACGCAGCCTCAAGTGTTTCCTTTTGAATAATGGTTATGTCTTTGGAGCAGTTCCTGTTGGTCACTCAGTGCATTTGTGTGAAGAACACAATAATCGATACCCTTTCCGAACCTGAGTCACATTTAATAGATCGACTATGGGCAAGTCTCTATCCTGATCCAACTACACTAGTATCAAGCGATGTGATTGATTTATCTGACGAAATATTGCATGATGCAAGTGAAAATATTATTAAAGATGTGCCC
>JAUZND010077601.1:0-16388 GCA_034780555.1 Coelogynopora nodosa | reverse complement strand
CACCCAAACTCCTCACAGAAGTAGCTAGAGTAACAGCATGGCCGCACACATTTACGGAGTCTAAATTCAGAGAATGATTTTTTTGGCGAAGTTGGCGGGGTTGCGAAGGTTAGAAGGGGAGTGGGGGGTGGAGATGAAGAGGGGGGCAGAGTGGGAAAAAGCGGCGGGAAAGGGAGATAGGGGCTGAGGTGGGAGGCAGAAATGGCAGAGCCAGGGGCGGTTGGAGGACGTCATCTGCCTCAGCTCCTTGATGAAGAGCCTCGAGCATTTGGAATGATGCCAGAAGGAACAGGAGGCGCACATGACTGACCAGCCTGAGAAGGAAACGTTTTTCTGGCAGGTGCCACACGAAAAACGAGTAGGGGGGCCGGGGTTGGACCCAATGTCGCCACAAAGGCAAAGGCCAGGGGAGGGGACGACCTGGGAAGAGGGAACGTAGGTGGCCGTGAGCTTACGTTCCCAAAGGTGAAAAAATAAAGGAGAAAGAGATTGGGAGGAGAGCGGGGGCCGTGAGGCTTCATACGTGGAGGGGGTATGCCAATTTTTTTTCAAATAAATTAAGTTTTTGATTGAACCATATATATGATCCATATTTTTTTACTCTAAATACTTTTATCTAACTAAACAATATAACAAATATAATTCTGAATATTTTTACATACCAGTAAATTATTTTATTCCAAAAATATCTACAAAATGTTTTATCTACAGTATTTTGTGTTTTGCTACTTGTGTTTTACTACTTGTGTTTTGCTAACAGTACAATACAATATGACTGAACAAAACATTTGTCTATTGGTTAATATGTACAATAATCAGAAGAGATGGATTTTGATAGAAGGCTTGATGGTGTGCCCTCTAACAGAGACTAAATTGCTCTGGAAATTTGGATACAATCTAACTGAGCTGGTTTGTGTGGTTACCATAGACTTATATATAAGTCTATGGTGGTTACCCATAACATATTGCCAACATTACTTTCTTGGTGTCTCATGATGTATTTCATTGGGGAAATATGTCTTGTATCATGTGTACCAGCAAGACAGGATAGGTATGGGGGGTCTTGTTAAACACCCAAAACTAGGTGTATCACCTATATATGACTGCCCAAATATGCAGAATAGTCTACTCCCTTTTTCGGGAACACTTGGCGTCATAGAAAGAATGATTTTTTGTTACTACTTTTAATGGCTGATCGAATTTTGGAGACGCTCAACATTTCTGAGTCGAGTAGGGGCTATTTGGCAAGAACGCTTCAAACTTGTGCGCATTACAAACGAGCAGATCACAGACGAGTACAGGAACGATTTCTACCTAGTGTACATTAGGAAAGAATCCTACAACCTACTGCAGGATCTAGCATATGCAGAGAGTGTTGGAGTGGTACAATCAGCATATTTACCAGACCATCACTTTCATGAATGATTAAACAAAGAAGTTTACGATGGATACTGGAAGTCCCATCACCTTCATGCCTGTCTCAGATATTGAACATTTATTTTTCTCAGGTCTACTCTTACTTCATGTAGTATCATTAGGGTCTCGGGACATAATCTACTGATTCTAGGACAGTTGGTCACACAAGTGCGCCAGTCAACTGAAGAAACAAAACAAACTATTACCTTCATCATCATGCAAGGTGGTCCTAACGTTCTCGGCTTGGATGGACTTCGGGAATTTCAGATCAGTCTTTCGTTGGTATCGTTTGATCCATGACTGCAGCAAAATCTCAGGTAGAATGAACCTTTTTGAACCAGTTTTTCACAAGGCTCGATTAATATTGTATGGGATATGACCAGCGGTTGGGAAGAACATCGAGGACTTGGTACAAAAAGGAACAGTTTGGGCTGTACACACAAGTTCCTAGGCAACGGCAATCGGTTGTTTTTTAAAATTTTATTTAGAATAAAATTTTCAAATTTCGTGATATTTGCTCTATTTTTTTGAACCCCTCCTTTTAAAAATCATGGGACCGCGCCTGGTACCTACTGTTCCATTTTAGAATTCAGTATTTCGTAACTAGTATGGTATATTATAGTATGTAAGTACATCAATGCTATAATAAGTTTAAACAAGGGTTTCGCTATTGTTTGTACACTGTCTTAAAATATGCTCAGATAAAATATGTTCTGCATATTAATCACATATTTCGCAAAACATAATGTTGCTTTTGATAGATTAAAATAAGATATTCCAGAGGAAAATATTGCAAAAACCGATATTAGATCATTTTCAAGAATAAGGTGCACAGTTCGAGCCAGTTCGAAAAAAGCATTATCGACAACATTCCTATCTGGTGAAAGTTTGGATGAAAGGATAAAAGTTTGCAGAAGAGCGGATTGGAGTCAGATGCAAAAAGCAGAATGAAACGGTATTTTGTTATAGTCTTATATATAGGCTAACTAACCTTTGAATAAAATAACCTTTTCAGATTAGAATTAGCTGAAACGATTTAATTCTTTCATAAGGCGGGTTGGGGTATGCCAATTTTTATTTCAAAAAAATAAGTTTGATCGATGTAATGTAATACCCTGAATTTTTTACTCAGTGGCTAAACTAATTGTTATCTAACTAAAAAATATAATTTCGAATATTTTGAAATACCAGATTTAACTATTTTATAACCCTCACCTGGGTTATTTTATAACCCTCAGCTAAACCTTGCAACATTAATAGAAAAAAAGTTTATCGTAAATGATATACATATACTTGAATAATAAAATTATTTAATAAAACAATATGCAGCAATTTAAAATAATACTCAAATAGGATTTATACTACTTATAGCTTATTTATATAAGTAGTATAATTATAAAATATACCAAACAAATATAGATCTTTTGATCTGGAATCAGATGCAACAAATTTAAGTCAATTGGTTGCATTCATTAAAAGTTGTAGCATATATCGTTATTTTCCTATATACAACCCTACTAAAAAAAAAACGCGCCCACCTTCATTTATGCACAAATATTAAATTTTTGTTATTAAATTTTAACCTTAATAATATTTAATTATATAGATAAATTGAACACTTTTATAGTTCATATAGGTATCAATCAATATGTGGTGGCCCTGAAAAAGGGCTATTTTAGCGTTCTCAGAAAAAGGGAAAAATGGGGGGGATTCGGTCAATATTTTGTATGACAACCACGAGCAGCAACCACTGCCTGAAAATGTCTTGGCATAAATTCAATGATGTTGTTGATGACATCTGCGGTTATACAGTATGTATTAGCCCATTCTCTGTGTACAGCTGCCTCTAACTCTTCTATGTTAGCTAGTTGAAGTGGTTCAAGGACATCCTTTAGATAGCCCAATAGGTTCTCTATGGGGTTTAAGGCAGGAATCTGTGATGGCAGAGGAAGACACTCTATAGCTGAATTCTGGAGGAATTTGAGTGTTGTAGCAGCCATATGACATGGAGCATAAGATTGTCCTGCTGAAGCGTGAAATTACGATTTGGTAATTAAGTCTACTGAAAGTAGATGCTCTGTCAGTAGCTCTATGTATCGTGCAGCATTTAACCTTGCAGTTATCCTTTGGATAACTCTGGTGTCATCCGCAGCGAAACCACCCCAAAGCATCAGCTTTCCACTGCTAGCATGGACTGTTGGTCGGATGTGCTGGGGATGAAGGCGTGTTCCTGACGACTCTGAATTAGATGAACTGGGACTTTATCTGTGAAGAATTTTCGACTCCACCACAAGCAATACGACCATGTTGATCTAAGCTGACAATAAATATTACTATGGAGATGAATTGACACAAGCTATGTATTACATACAGATTGGGCGAGAGGGAGAGGCAAAATATCTTACGTAACCTAAAGATTGGGGGAGAGAGAGACAAAATATCTTACGCAATCTCTTTAAAACAAATGAACGGTAGAACAACCAGCCAATACTTTATTAGCGTTTTTCTCTCTCCAAGGAATGCGAGCCTAATATGGCCAACAGTTTTCCTTCTTATAACTAGAGGCATTCAACATGAATGTTGAGATTACATATGTCACACTCAGACAAAGTACACACAGCTTCTAAATATTAGAAAGAAACAACACAATTTATTAGAAAAATAATTAATTTATCTATAATTAAATAATATTAAAGTTTAAAATGTTTTGCTAATGTTTAAAAACTAATATTTAATATTTGTGGATAAATGAAGGTGGGCGCGTTTCTTTTAAGCGGGTTTGTATAGTGTTCCTAGCTGGAGTTTATGATGTAATGAGGTCATAAAAATTATATTAATCGATAACATTTTTTGGAAAATAAAAATAGCTCGACAAGTCTTAAGAAGGTATCTGTATACCAAATTTCAGTTTAATCGGAATATAGAAAGTTTGTTTTACTAAAGAATTGTACATGGTTCGTACAGGCCTAGAAAACTTGGAAAAGTCATGAAAATTTGAAATGGGGATGGAAAACCTGGAAAAAGTCATGGAAATTTGAAATAGTATGACAATTTTTTGCATGGATCAATGCAGGCAAAACCCAAATATCGACGTCCAACATCTGAGTCTTTTTAAAGACAGCGAATGAAGTAAATATTTGCTGCATGAAGCTAGAATTTTCTAAGTTTTTTTGTTAGATTTTGGAACCATTGCTGCAGAAATTTCTATCAGAACAGCCACTAGCAGTGCTTTTGCTTAAGTAGTTTCATGAAATGCTTAAGACATTGCTAGCTCTGCAATATTGCTGCTAAGGTGTGTCAAATTGAGCTCCGTAATGAAGACAATCACAAGCAAGTTGAGAAGCTTGATATTGGCTTTGGACCCCAGAAAAGTATGAAGAAGCTGACACCATCACAAAAGCTCTATTTTGGCATGAATTGTAAACAATTCTTGGTTGCATTCGTCCATCTAAATTTACTGTAATGTTCAACTTTGTAACTCTTATACAACTTTTTGTTACATTGTGTTTTTTATTATTTGTATAAATAGTTATTCTATGATAAAGAGGTGGAGACGGTATGGCTATAAAGGGTGATTGAAAGGCCATTATTTAAAGGCCATTAAAAAATAACCTTTTTGTTGAATTAATACTTTAACAAAATGGTCAGGTAATTTTTCAAAATCTTCACGGAAAAGTCATGTAATTCTTTTTTCAGAATTCTTTCAATATTCTGTACGAACCCTGACTGTAACTTTTAATCGCTCTAAGGTGTTATGACAGGCACCTTTCAACATACAATTGGAGACATGTTTAGTATGCATGAATATAGTGTCAGCAGAATTGTTTCAAAAGCGTCACAGACAATTTCGGGTTTAAAACACAGATGTATTAGGTTTCCCAACACAAGAGAATTTTTTCTGGTATAAAAGGAAATAAATTACCGCATTGCGCAGTTTTCCAGGTGTCGTATATAGGAACTGTCGAGAAATTCAGAATCAGAAAGGTTACAAGTCACTTAATTTTCAAATTGTCTGTTATTCTCGGCTAAAAATCAAGAACATCGGCTGCTGCTAGTTTGAATCAACACATGACGCCAGGATCTGGGACAACAGTCGTATCTGTTCTTGTTGTGAACGTGATGAAGTGAACATATGTAGTTTAGAAGATAGTTGTTATCCATGTCATCTGTTTCTAATGACTTCAAACCTAAATCCTAAACACAATTTCCGTGCCTTTCGAAAGGGCTCAGAATTTAACCCCAACAAGTGTGCGATACATATCTTCGCTGCAGTTGTGCTTTAGCCAATTTTTGAGACCGAAGGAAACCGGAACCTGCAGGTCCTGTCAATCTTTTGGATGCTGGCAACAAGGGGGGATAACTTAATGGGGCGGAAAATGGCACTGCTGTGAAAAGAGGTCTCATCAATCAGGATTTTGTCTGGACAGTAAGTGCTATGAAATTATTTCAGATTCTAAAATTGGTGTAATTGATACATATAGGAATAAAACTATTTTTGTATAAATTCTATGTAATTTATTTATATCACAATATATTTGTTAGGAAAATTGGTAGAAATATGTACAGATCGCATCACAATATATTATGTATGTAGAACAGTTTTTACCATCAAATTATATCAATATGTGAGGAAGCATATGTTTAATTGCATGTTTGTATAACCCTAAATGGTAAAATATAAATGCAATATTTTATTCATTCTGACATTCAACTATAAAAGCATGCAATAAACGATAGCCCCATAAAAAATATAATTTTTTAAATATTGTTCATAACTTTTCTATTAAAGTGGCAAAATAATCCTATGCAAACAAATACATAAAAGTTTCGGTATTTCACGAATAAATTGAACGTTACATTTGAAACAATTATAACTAGGTATTATTCTGATTAAATCAAATGTCATGCAATTTTTGTACTCTTACAAACATTTAATTAACAATTTTTTATTTCGCAGGGCTAGGTGAAGAACCGGAGAATGTTTCTTTCTAGACAGTGTCGGACAACGAAGTCGTATCGTCTTGTGCTGAAAATCTAAAAAATGTTCTCTCTATAATTCATAACTGTAATGTGTATTAAAAAAATTTTCAGCTAAATAAAGTATTTATTATCGCATTCTTTAGCATCATCGTCGTACGGGTTTTTCAGAGGCTCAACACTTTGTGGTATCTTCTCCACAACAGACTCCTGTAACGGTTCAACTTCGTAAGCAGTCTTGCTTAGTTAGTTCTTATCTATTCTGACAATATTAGACAGAAACTGAACTATGTGTGACTAAGCGTGACTTCTTAATCATCAAATGTATGCATATACACAACATTATACTGAATGTTTCAAACTTCTGCAAAGTACATTTGTAAATACATTAATTTTAATTTACTTAACCTTTTGTCCATACAGAGGAATGGGATGTATAACTTTTTTATTTAAAAATAGTTTTGTGATGTGATGATGATATTTTTGTCAGTGAATGAAACATTTTCAGGTTATTAAATTTTTGAGCTATAATGTTTAGTTTGTCCAGTGTTTTTTCATTGTTTTATAAATTAAAATAGAACTATAATATTTTACTAAACTAAAAATTTGCTAATCGAAAAAATCATCAACAATGTATTCCAATGTATCTATATACCAATATTCCCTTCGTCAATAGACGAAGGGAAAATTTTATCGCAGAACCAAGTAACGAAATGATAATATATGCTTTATCAAAAATAAATTTGATATTTCATTATCTTAGTTGCAACTAAGCTAATGAAATACACAATTTAAACTTTAGAAAATGATACTGCCTAAGCTTATTGTACATGTATATTCATTTCAAGAAAAGTTGGCATTTATTAATAAAAACATTTTCAATTATACCCCTTTTTAACATGGAAACTACCTAAATCATAAATATTTCAACAAATATGAAAATGTATTAAAAACCAAATGTTACACACTGTAATTATTATTCAGGGACATCACAATCTAGTACGAAGTATATCATTGTGGTTGCGTGCTCTTTTAATGAAACTCTTGAAAATTCGTGTCTTTAACCCTTTAAACACTGAACGGATCATTATTTGCTATGTACTACGGGAGGGATCACGGTATGATCCCTTGCTAATTTTTGCTTATATAGCAGATGTATAGTAGATGGAACTAAATTTTATTATATAATTTTTTTAAACTTATGTAGTAGATGGAACTAAATTTATGTAACAGGTAGGCACTGATTATTACAACATCCGGAGTGAGTAAGAGACAAATCTAATGCATTGCCGAAGTAGAAAGAGGAATTGTTTTTCTATTGGACGAAATGTTTATTTTTTTTGGATGTCGTTTATGAGCTTCACTATGATTGGTTGAATTTAACTTAAGCATTGATTTTTTGCAAATGCACAAACTACACCGCATTTGGTAATGACTAATACAGAGATATTTGCATAATAATTTTTATTTTTATTTAGCAACTGCATAAATAATATAATTTGTAAGTTTTTATTATAGTTACTTAAGTTATAAACTTTTTTTTTTTAATAAATGTTATTTTTTAATTGTAAAAATGGCACCTATATTGCTATTAACCACACCCTTTTTTAATTGCTACTGACACAGCTCTGTTATATTACATTAATTAATATTCCAGACTTCCATAAATAATATTATATCTGAAAATTCGTCTACATATACTATACCCTACTGGTGATAAAGTCCTTATGTATTACACATTATTTAGATGAATCCGAAAATCCACTTATTATAGCTATATGCAAAATTAATAACTATTAGTTTATTAGCTACCCACAATGATATGTGAATATAGTACTTAGTCCGGTTGAAATAGCCCAAAACATGGTCTAACATTGAAAAAAAAATACAAAGCTGGAAATTGGTGGAAACATGTAGGATGGTGTTCTACGTAGGCTAACCCCTTAAAGTTCCACCTAAAAAAGTTACAGTAAAACAAGTTACAGCCTATTATATTTCTAATATATCTAATACTACAAATTATAAAACACTCCATACATAGTCATGTAGCATATATCAAAAGAAAGATAATGATTAGGTGAATACAAAAATGTTACTTTCAGATAATAATATTTACTACACAAGCAGATCCAGTCAATCAAGGTAACATATTAAATTGAGCAGAGTGAAAATGCAATTTTGGCCGCAAATCGCAAAAGTTATTATTACTGTGTATATTTACATATACAGATCAAAAATGTATCTGTTTGAAAGATTTTCTTCTGAAGTGTCTTCGTTTCTTGCTTCCATTTCTTTTTCAAAGTTTGTAACATCGTTATTCAGTTAATTTTTTCCTTTTCACAATTCTCTCCTTGCCAGTAGAAGTAGACTTTTACATATTTTAGGCCATTTTTCCAACTGGAGCACATGGAAGAACAGTTTTGTTTGTATTTCCATCGGATTGTCTTGAGTAGATGGTGCTGTTTCCTTGTCGGTCATAATTGGTACCAGTTTAGACTTTTCTTTATTTCATCCCTAATTCCTAATATGGAAACTGTTTCTATGTATATTAGTTATGTCCTTCCATTGAAGAATCTGTAGGTCACATCCGTTCCAGTTATGAATGAATAGTATGTGTCTTGCAACAATATGCAACAAAATAATCAAATTCCATTTTTTTAACTTTTCGAAGCTTCAGATAATAAGAAAGTATCACTCATTTTCATGTCGAAGTAATGCATAAGTAGAAACAAAACATCTGTGTCATCGGAGACAACCACTGTATGTTTTCCTTCAACGGAAGATTCCAAGGATTTCTGCATGATCATATTGTCAGCATCCCCTTCACTTTTATGAACATCATGCATCAAAGCTTGTACAAGCGGATCGAGAAATGGTCTCTTGTTGTCATCATTGGACAAAAATGTTTGGGTTCCATGTACTATCATCCCAGGTGAAAGTGTGATGTTTGCAGACGTTTTCCCTGCTCACCTCGAGTGATCGTGGTCCTTTGTTGAAGGACCGTGACCATAACCATCAAAGACAATCGTTTTGATGATAGACAAAAATTCGCCTGTATGTTGCTACTAACTTCCATACAACTCTATGAATAAGGGCCCCTCCATCAATAGCTTTGTGAGTTCCATTCAACCGATTTAGTTCTACTGACACATCATTGGTTAGAATACTTGCAAGGGACGATTTGTTTGCTTTTCTCAATGCATTATCCTTAAAAAGACCTTGTTAATTCATAGGCGAAGTATTCCTTAATGAAATAGGATATTTCTAATTGAATAACCAGTCTTAAGATTAAGATGCATTGTGTCAATGTGGACTGATTCACAGTCAATCTTTATTCCTTGTTCAAGTTATCTAAAATTCTTAATTTAATGTGACCTTTTCAATGTAACTTCGGATAATATTGTTCCATCCATCTTCATTTGAATAGTATTCCTACACTTCTGCATTGTCACAGTTGATGCCATCACTTTCAGCTTATTTTAGTCTAGAAGGCAGAAAGCGTAACTTGGTATCACCTTCTTCAAAAGGATCGTGAATATTCAACCAATAATAAGTTAGCTGCAGCACATTCCGATGATTTTTTTGATCCCCGTACGCCCCATTTCAAAATGCTGTTAACTTCTTGCAAGATGATGTTCAGTAAGTTCATTCATTGTTCATTCATTCAGTCGTTTAAACCCACAAAATTCTCACAGATTCTGTGAAACCTCGTTCTCGTGTTAATTCATTATAAATTGTTCAATAGCTAAATCTGTTGGTAATCCTGACCAACACCTATCGGACCTTCTGACTACATGATTTCCTTTCAGAAATTGATGATACAGCCAAATATGATATGTAGGTAAATCATGTATCAGTTGAAGGTTCGGACTAGATAATTTTGAGTAGTTGTTGTGACCAGTGGCGGCCAAAAAATTGGGCATTCTTCTGACCATGACCAGGTGCATATGTCCGGTTCTCTCTGCTCAGATAAAACATTTCAAAATAAAAATATATTCCATATATTGTAACCACAACTTGGTTTTTCGGAAACTTGTTGATAAGTTTGACTTCTGTCTCTGAATAGCATCTTGGAGATGAACAAATGACTCGCACGACAAGGTTTCATCAAGATTAAAAGGTCTATCCGGAAGATCTTTGAAATTTTTATTGATTCGTTCCAGATCTTCTTGTTCAATCACACACATTCCTTGGACCTTTGTTGCGTCCTAACTATTCACTGAATCAGGATCAATTTAATCTGATAGAGAGTCCATAGTTTCACTGTCAGGAATCTCTCTAGGAATAATTTTTTTCATTATTCTCTACATCAGAGCCTCTTCCATCAAAAAATGACCTGTAAGGGATCTTGACAAAGCTTTTCCATACATCATTTGTACCACAGTATTTGGGCCATTGGTGGTTTCAAGTAAATCGGAGAGACCTGACCCAACCATCAGTGTACCCAAACTTCCTAGAAAGCTCATCATCATGTGAAACCCTCCTAACCGACAGACAATATACATTTCCTGGAGCGGATTATTTCCACAGCATTGAGTAGTGTGTAAAGCGGGGTTCACAGCCACCTGTACAATTCTCACAAATCACCCCTTCAAAATTATCACCCACATCTAAAAACTTTCAATAACCGCCTAAAAACATCAAATTTGGGGAAAACGCCAAAAAAAATATTTTGAGATAAAAGTGTATGTTTTAAAATATCTCAAATTTAGCAAATAAATCACCATATTTTCATTGATATAATTAAAATTCACATTTTTTTAGAGAAATAATAGGGTATTTTTAAATGGTCCTAAAATTACCCAAATGAGATAAAAGTGTAAAATATTTTTTGGAAATTATGGCCATTTATTAAGGTCCTCGATATTTCTAATAATATTATTAAATTTTATTAAAAAAGTAAAATTTATTCAAAATATAATGACATTCTTTAGTGGCCACTATTTTGGTCATTTTTTTATCTACCCCATTTAATTTTTCTCTAGCCACTTTTTCGTTTGGTCATTTTAATGGTATTTTGATGGAAAAACAAGTAAAATGAATATAATAATTAGGCTTACTAAAAATATAATTTTTTTCTTACTAAAAAAAGATGGTTAAAGAAAACCCCGCTAAAAAAATGAAAAAAATTATTGTCAAAAATGTAATAAAAACTATAAAAATAAACAAACTTATCATCAACATTTAAAATCAGATTTTCATAATAAAGTAAGAGAAATATTTAAATGTAATACATGCCATAAAACATTTAAAAATTATGTGGGATATTCTCATCATACTAGGTCAAATATCCATAAAAGAGCTGAAAATAGGTTTAATGATTTACCAGCATACAATAAATATAAAGAAGCAACAAAAGAAATGAAAACAAGCAATGATATAAAAATAAAAGAAGGTTTTCAGGATTCTTTAGCTTATTTACACTATAGAAAGATTGTTTTACCAGAAAATGGTAAGCCTGAAAGTAAAAATGTTCTTGGAGAAAGTGAAGGAACAAATATATTAAATATATCATTTTTAAAAAACTAACTAAAGAATATGCTAGATATTATCAAGGCTTTAAGATTGTAATAGGAATTGGATGTATTTACTCAAAGATGGATTTCTTAGAAGAAAAATTATACTATAGAACTTTTAATTCTGAACCAGAAATAATAAGAAATGAAAGTGAAATAGAAGATAAAATAGAAACTATGCTATATAATTTAGGAGAAGATAAATTTGAGGAAGAACTAACAGGAAGTGGTTTATCATTCCAATTTTATAGTTTTGTTACATTAAAAATCATTCAATGCGATGTTTTAGGAGGAACTTATATAGCGTTGCCATTTACTTCTCCAAAGATTCTAAACATAAAAAATAGTGACAATAAATGCTTTGCGCATTGCGTAAACGCTTATAGACATCCAGTTAAAGAACACCAAACGAGAGTGGCAAAGTATAATAAACAAGAATATTTTGATGAGCTAGATTTCACTGGATTAGAATATCCACCTAAACTTTCACAAATAAAATTATTTAATAAAAAAAATATCAATAAAATTCAAGTGAATATATTTGAAGTTGATAAAAATAAAAGGATTTGTAGCTTGTTAATTTCACATAATAATCCTCTAGGTTGCAATTTACTGTTTAATGAAAAACTTTATGTTTTATGTAAGGATATAAATATATTTTTTAATAGAAAAAAAGATACTGGTAAAAATAGTGATATTAATATCACTACTAAAGGTGACGCTAATAATATAACTAATAAAGATACAAAAGACGCTACTAATATTGATAATAGTAATAATGATACTAGAAATAATGATACTAGAAATAATGACACTGTTCCTAATGACAATAATAATGCTAAATATCCTGGTAACAAGCTTACTATTAGTAACAAGCATAGGATGTATTTATGCTTGCGATGTTTACATTCATTTTACACATAATTTTTAAAAAGCATTTTGTTATGGATTATATCTTAAATCTAATCACGAAAATTTAATAAAATCTGAATATTTTGATTATATTGGAGAAGATGCTGCTGAATATTTCGTTGACAAATTAATTGAGTTAGAAAAAATATTTCATAAATTAGCTCTGTAGCCAATCATTTCAAATTTTATAAGAACTACTAATTCGATTTTCTACTTTTTCATCTATTTGTGTATTTGTATAACAATACATAATACAAAGAATGATTAATAAACAGGAAACATAACTTTTTTGATAATCTGTAATGTCAAAAATATTTATTTATTAATAATCTATAATGTCAAAAATATCTATCAAGGATATCGTTCTCATATGTTCAGTATCTCTAGAGCTCCTAATGTTCTTTTGATTTCAAAATATAGAATGTTTTTTTATTATTGCCTCTAAAAAATTATATTTACCGTTTTTTCAAATCTAAAATATAATTTTATAAAATAAATAAATGTCTTTAATAACATTCATTTATAAAAAATCGCTTTTTTTAAAATACTTTGATTGTACATAAAATGGGAACCAGAGGCTCTTTCGAGATCTAGCTGGCTATTCATGATTTTTAAATAAACATGAATAACATACAAAGAACAAGAAAGACGCTAACCTCAACCCTTCGTCCGTGGATATATTTTGTAGGGAGTTTTCAACTAGAACAAAGTCGACAAGTCATCAATATACATTTATTTAATAACACCATAATATATGACAGAATATAAAACCGTTTCTTGGTGGTCCAAAGCACTCCAAAATGGGGTTGAATCTGGTACAAAAATAAAATACCTGTGATATTATATTAAACGTGATGTACCATAACCAGCTTTCGTATATTATCAATATAATAATAATAATAATTAATATATGCAGATGTGACGTAATAATAGTCAATATAATTATGTAAACATTTCAAATACAAAACAAAGAATAGAATATAACCAGATTACAGAAAATGAAAAATATATATATAATATCGGGAAACAAATTCGATTACATGAATAATTAGTAGTCAAATGATGCGAAGTATATCAAATATAATGAATAATAAAAGGGTTCATCTTGCTTTGTGTACAGATACAGTCTGTGATGACTCCAAAAAACGTGAGTAAAAATAAGAATAAACCAATCAATAACTCTATAGGAAATATACAACAAATTTGGAAAATATTTATTATTTCTAATACAATATAAGATATATTATTTATTTATTATTCCTATTCAATATTCTATCATTGCGACTTTTTCAAACCAGTATAACTTCCATGAATTTCACATTTTCGCTTGTTATTTCTTATGCTACTTAAAGTAGTAAATCTGTGTTATAAAGAAAAACAGGCATTTAATATAAATTGTGATGCCTTTTTGTACATTAATAATATGTCCTCTATAATGTTTATTTAAAATATTTCATTAATTTTACAACAACCGAAAGTTTATCAAATCAAATTGACTTTTTTTCCCCTCCATCAGAAGAAGTTATCATAACTTCGTTTCATTCTTGATTCAATTGGTCAATGGAGAACTAAACACAACAAAGTCTTGACTAATTTGTCGATTAGAAATCTACTAAATTAATAATAACGATTTTATATTTTCAAGATTAAATTGTCAAATGTCGTTGATTTCGTGTTCAAAAATAAACACTACACTATTCCACGTAATAAATCACACACATATATATACATAGGGTACTAACTCACAAAAGTGGGAGTTTGAAACGGAAAATATGGAGCGAATAAGATAAAGAATTCCGAAATTCAGGTAAGTTATAACGCGATAGTAGCATAGTTGTACATATTTTGTGATTAGATCAAAAGTCAAAAGAGTTCTACACAGTCTAAAGCAGAATGTATCAATCGATAGCAGTTATTCTTAATGTCACCTATAAATCTTGTCGATAGAGAATAAACCAAATCAAAGGAAGGATAGAAAAGCAATAAAGACCACATTTAGCCTATATGAGGAAAACTATGCGTTGACAATTATAGGGCCCAGCATACCTGCTGTGAAAATCAAGTTGTCCTTCTCAGCGAAGAAATGCAGTTACAATAACAATGACATCATCAATTCTTTATAAATTTGTAAACTTTAACGTGATCTGAAATAACATCTGAAAAACGAAGCAATAATTGTAGGAAAATCAAAAAATTATAATTTTAGTCCCCCCTTCCCCATGTCGATGGATAAGTAATAAGTATACAAATTTATACACACATAAGTAAACATTACAATAGCGCTCAATACGGATTATATAATAATAATATAATTAATTACATGTAGATTTTACATCCCATGCGAAACCTCCCTCCCATCAACAATGACTACATTACACCACACCAACAACCAATCAGAATCTACCACGTCGCCATGTAGGCATTGATTGACAGACTGCACGCGCGAACCACGCGTCCTTCAACAAATCAATATCAGCCAATCAGCGCCTACGACGTGGCCCCGTAGGAGTTGACAGCATTGCCGTCGGCATCGTAGCGCTGTCGACTCGACTTCTTCTGACGATTGGCAAGGAAGAGGAAGAGGACACCGAAGAGTAACAGGATGAAGAAGAGCACGAGAGGCACTATGAAGCCGGTGAATGTGAGCAGTTGAGTGGGCTTATCGATCACTTGGTGACCCGTCATCTCGATCATGAAGCCGAGAGACCAGCCGATTGTCAACCCGGACACCTGAAATGGGCGCGATATGGTTGTCACAGTTATTCAGCCTAAAATACAACTACTACTGGTAACAGTATGAGTAGTGACGTAGAGAAGCGCGATATTTAATTTATATATTTTAATTAACTTCATACTATATAAATATTAAGTTTGTGTTTTTAAAGGCTTATTATCTATTATAGCGCTGTTTGCAATGATGAAATGAAGAGACGAATTAAAAAAAATTTCTACATATATAGTAAAAGTTTTTATCGCAATAATTAAAAAATGATATACTATATTATACAGAATATGCTAAATTTAATTGTAAAAAAATAAATTAAATATCAATAAATAAAGCGATATTATAGAACAGTAAAGGAAAGAGAAAATAATATATATTGATTATATTTTTCAGCAAAAATAAAAGAAAGGATGAATGAAGATAAATGAGTCATACCTTCTCAACGAACTTTATAGATTCCCAGTTTGTCTCATTGAATCCGTAGAGATTGAGCAGATTTTTGATGTAGACACCATCGAAGCAGTATCCACTGTACATGTAAGCTTTCTTCCCTGGTTGTTCAATCTAGACATGGTAAAGTAGATATTATGTAGATGACATACGTGGTCAATCTAGACATGGTAACGTTGATATGTAGATGACATACGTGTTCAATCTAGACATGGTAACGTAGATATGTAGATGACATACGTGGTCAATCTAGACATGGTAACGTAGATATTATGTAGATGACATACGTGGTCAATCTAGACATGGTAACGTAGATATGTAGATGACATACGTGGTCAATCTAGACATGGTAACGTAGATATGTAGATGACATACGTGGTCAATCTAGACAT